>CABFPE010000280.1:286329-330252 GCA_900660155.1 Hofstenia miamia | reverse complement strand
TGTTTTGCATATATTTTACGATTCACTAATCAATAATATGTATAAATTTAGTGTTTTGAAAGTGTGTTTATAATACAGTGATTGCTTTAAATTGTTTCTCTAAAAAATATTGTTCAGTCATGCACACTCAAGATCTGAAAAAATTATAATGCTGTTTTATTGTTGTGTAATATTACTTTTGCAAAAGTTATAAGAACAGATTTGTTTTAGCAAATAAGGCCAGATTCGATCTTATTTTTATATATGAAGAACAATATATATATATATATATATATATATATATATTTGGTGATAAATTTTGTATCTACATGTATGCACATATTATTTATCCTTCTTTATATATGCATTTTGAAATGTATTCTTTAGTATCTTGAGATTGTTAGAACAGCCTCAAGCTTATATTCAATCAAGTGCCAAAACCTGCTGATGGAAAAGCAAATTTTTCATCGACTCAAACAAATTCCTTATTCCATAAGCTCTGTCCAGAGGTACATTGACAATTTCCCTTCAGTAGAGAGATGATCATTGCTTCTGTCTGTTTATGCTGCTGATTTTTAAATTTTTTAGTTTTGTAATTTTTAATTGTATTTTTGTAATTGAGTAAATTTGTGTTGATCTAATTTGGAAATTTAAGAATTGCTGTTAGAAGAATTCTACTTAAAATATACAGATATTAAACAACTAAAGAATAAATTCTTGCCATCTCTAAGTGTAGGGACAACGTATCGGATGATTCAGAGAAAAGATAATGTCATTTGCAAAATTTATACCACATATCTGTAAATGGAAAATTTCAGTAATATGTACTCAAGTATAATTTCGTTACCGTTTCATTTATTTTAAAACCGCATAATTCTTTTGAAGAATTGTAAGTGGCTTTTATATATTCTGTAAAATACGTTTTGTTTAATGCTTTTCTACTTTTCAATTTTTTTAAAAAACGCTTCATAATTTAAGACTTATAACGATAAATAAATTCGTTATTTTGATTCAATTTGCCAACAATTTACATAAATTTCGTCGAAATCTACGCCAAATCCTTCAAGTAGTACATCGTAGGCGCAGTAACATTGCTAAACTCAAAATTTAGATTCTAATCATTGTTATAATTTGTATAACTTGCAAAAAGTGTTTTCCGATGTAGAGATTAATCTTTGCTCAATGAAGGTAGCAAATAATGTAACAGTTGGATATTTATTTGAAAATTTTGTTTCGTGAAAGCTAAATTTTTTCGCAACACACTTATCCTTCTTAGGACGAAAAATAGAAAAACATTTTAAGAAATTTTTAAAAAGAATGTTTTCAATGTAAACTTGAAGTGGTTTTGAGTTAATTTTTAAATGAGAATGAATTTGAAATTTAATGCATTTGAATATGTTTTTCTCATGCAATGCCAATGTCAAGTACGCATCAATTTTGTAGACATTTCTTATTGCGAGTGCAATTTTTGAACACGCAATTGAATATAGTCAATTTGAGTGTTTAAAAACTGATATTAATACAAAATTGGTTTTGCACTTAATTTTTTAATAACCTTGTTTCAATTATTAAGTTACTACTGAAAATTTTAATATAAACTGTACGAACATAAATACTGCTATTGATGACACAATGTTGGAAAATAGTTTCTGTACATTACTTTTTCTGAGAATAGCGTTACATGCTGCTTGCTTAAGCATTATTGAAAACCCTTAATCATTAATGTCGAAGTGTATCTTCAGAATTCAAGATTATATTGCAGAGAAAAACTGCTAAGACCAATCCAGTATTAGCCTCAAAGCAAATGTAATTTGATACATTTTTACAAACATGTTTGCTTCAAATATTGTTTGGTTTTATAACATAATCAAAATTTTTCATTCGTTTCTTATACCCTATCGCTTTTGTATGGTCCCCAATTTATGTTTATAGTGAAAGCGGTGTGTTAATCTTCCTGCCTTCTACTCTAGCCGCTTATAAGTTCTAAGTCAAAAAGAAATATTTTCTTCGGAGGCATTCAAAGTTTGAGGCATTGTTTAATACAATTTATTAGAGGCCTTCCTTCAAGCAGTTACTAGAAAACACCAGAGTTGCAAGCGGTTCCTATTTTAAGAAACTGAGCCTAACCGAGATATTGAAAGTAAATTTCAGCCGTTTGAAATCGAAAAAACTGTACGGAAATTAGTAATAAGTAAAGCAGAAAATCTGAATATTTATTGAACAAACTTAAATCGTTTCAAACCTAAGTAAATATACATATGCAGAAAGTTTTAAGGACCTTACCTTTGTACTTCCTTTTTGTGCATTGTTTTAGCAATGCGCCTTGGCTTTGGCCATAAATAAAAAAAACCCGAATTGAAATGATTTTGTAAATTTCGGTCCAGCACTAGAATTGTTATTTTGGTCATGCTTAAAAAGTTCCGTTTAAACAACCTTATACGATGCAGTTTTGTTAAAAAATCATTGTGCAAAAAAATTTCAAGAGATGAAGTTTTGCTCTGAAAATTGCAGTAATTTGGGAAATCCTCTGTTGCCAAGCATAATTTTTTACATTTTTTTTAGTCATTTCCATTACTCAGAGGCATTCATTGTACACGTCACTAAGGCAAAATCAAGTCTGTTAAATGAAACCTTACTACTGCTTATATTAATGTGTGCTGTTGTACTATAATTTGAACTATTATTTTTTACTCCACATCTACAGACATGTAGAAGTATTATGGTAACATGCTCGGCAGAGATACTTTGGCTTAATTTGCTGTCATTAATGCCTTGATTTTTTCAACACCCTATGAAAAGCACAACTATAGAACTTAATAAAAAATTTATAAACCGACCCGCTTGCAGCTCTGAAACTACTCAGGCCCCTTTCAAATACAAGTGTAATAATTTAAAAATAATTAAGTGTAAGCTGGCCCTACAAGTTGAGTATTCGACTTGTATTCACATACATATTAATTATATATGCAGATTTAGAATAGCAGATGAATTTGTATGAAATGCTTAATATGCCCCATTGAAAATTTTTATGGTAACTTTATTAATACGAATTTGTTTTCACCTCAGATACCATGATCTCAGATCATGCACTGGTTCATTGGATAACTGTTGCCGCTACTCTCTTTAATACCTATTCGTAAACGGGCTGAATAGTATTCCTTTTTATGAAACGGTTCCTGATAAAATTTCTAACTTCACTGATATGGAACGAGTTGAATCCTTCAACTATAAAGCCAGCAAGTGTTGTGACTATTTCCATTAATAAATTGGATATATATATATATATATATATATATATATATATATATTCTTGAATTTAGAANATCTATATTGAGCATTTCAAACATCAAATTTTTTATTTTTGATAGTAATTTTAGCAATTATCAGAAATAAATCTATTAGAAATATTGAGTTTCCTTTCTTTCAAAGCTTCTTAGCAAACAACTTCAAGGAAGATCATATAATTAAAGAGAGATATATATATATATATATATATATATATATATATATATATATATATATTCTTTAATTTAGAAGTTGCCAATATGCTACAATTTCCCCTATTTGTATCTTTGCATGACTAATTAGCACTAACCCGGTAACCAGGGTCATATTCTCGCAATGTTGTGAATTAACAGTCAACTATATAAAATATAAAAGTCAACCGAAAGTCACAATTACATGAGCAAATTTGTAAAAAAAAACAAAATTTTTTATTGTTTTGTTTAGAATCTTCAAAATATGATATTATCTTGGAAAAACTAAGAAATCATTCAAACTGTGTAATTGAATGAATATTGATGGTCCTACACGAACAACTATGCTCATCCCCAGTAAACTAGTATATAAAGAAATTTGCAAAATTCCAAAAATATTGAATAAAATTTCATATAACACGCAATTGATTACTTCACTCCAACTATGAACACTTTGTATTTTACTTTCGAAGAAACTTGATGTTTTTAAGACAAAGAACTCGTTGATACAATGAACTGTCTTATGGGTTGGAATTTGTGATGTATCTTAATTAATGAAAATAAGAATTTTACAAAAGAAATTAAAATTACTTTTCCACAAGGGTATAGGTAATGCTTAAAGACTTTGTAAATGATAGTGTTAGTTGATCATCCGATAGCATTGTGAGCATTTGTTACTATAATTAAAAATGATTAATTTGTAGAAAGAAATTTAAATCTACGACAGTGCTTAGTCAGTCCCTCTAAAGAGAAATAGTAATTTGCAACTTTTGGGGACATGAGTTTATTATTAGCTGTCTAGAATCAAATACTTAAATAATGTTTTCATGATGTTACATATTTGTTGAACTCTACCATAGATTTTTATGATATATTTGTACTTAACATTTTTAAGAAACATTATTTTGTGGCAATGGATAATTGAAGAACAAATAATTTTTTCTAATCGTCAGAAAAAAGAACTAAAATTAATTATCATTGTATTAAATTTAGTGCATTTGAATTAGACTTGTCAACCAGCCGACATTTCCAAGCTCGGGTCGGCTCGGCTTGCTAAAATTTTGTGTAAGTTCGGCTCGGTTCGGCTCGCCACATAAAATCTTTGAATGAGGCTCGTTTTAGCTCGGTATTTTCTTAAAAATATTGTGCTCAAAGAATTTTTTACATAACTCTTCCTAATATTTAATAAACATTTCTTAAATAAGATTATAGGAAAGGCATACTGACTGCAAAAAATAAGAAAAATCTCCATAATCAAATTAACAAGCAGAACTATAAATTTGCTTTGCCTAAAATAGGCTCGTTTTGGGCTCGTTCTATATCAAATACTGTGCTCAAGCTCGGCTCGGATCGGCTAGACTCGTTAGAAGCTCGGCTCGTTGACAAGTCTGATTTGAATTTGTCCTGTTGCAACTCTCTTTGATTAAAATATAGTACTTTGGGTTATAGACAGTATCGCTCCAATATATATCAATCAATTTTTTCTAAAATAACAGAAAGTTGCTCCTTAACGGAAAATAAATTTTTATGCCTTAAAAATATTCTGACAGATAAAACAATTTGAATTTCGTAACATGAAGTCAACTTCAGATGCTCTACTTCACTCTATCAGAGAAGTGAAGTACTTTTTTAGATAATGAATTTAAAAACAAATTGCATTATGACACTTTTCGGAGAAACAAGGCCATTTTCAAAACAATTGCATTTTACAATTTTCTTGTGCTTAAAATAATTTTTTATGACAATTTTACAATTGGTGCGGTTGTTTTCACAATTATAGTGTAATTTAGACTGCAAAAACCAACTTAGAAAAATTCAAATTTACATCGTACATTTAAATTACAGTTTCTATGCATTTGTATTTTGCCAGACTATTATTTCTTCATTTTACTTCAAATAATCACTAAATATAGAAAACAAAGATAAACCCAGTAAACATAGAACTGTTGTAACGACATCGTTTTTGTGGTGCATTGGCGTTTAATAGGCGTTGAATTGTTTGAGTGGCGTTTATAGTGCGGATTAGTGGCGGTGAATAATTCCGTCTAGCAAAAAATATTTAAAAATAGGAATAATTTTAGTATTATGAAAATTTGAAGATAAATTTTTTAAGAACTGCATTTTTATTGAACTGTCGTTTTATTGTGAAAAGACGTTGTTTTGTAGTGTCGTTTTGGTGCCGTTATTATGTCGTTCAGCGACATCGTCACAACAGTTCTATGTTTACTGGGAAAGCATTCGTAATACTAAGGCCCCTGAAATTCGTAAAGCACCCAAGTACATCAAGGAGCATTCTATGTGATGGATGTTTTATTATATACTTCTATTGATCCACAGAGAATTCCATAAGTACTTCATGCAATACTTTGAGCTTTGTGAACATTAGAGTAAGTTATGTAAAAATTCAAAATAGTATAATTTTGTAACACGTGCATATTGCATGTCACTCTGGCACAACAATGACGCCATGTATCTGGAATACAGAATTGCTTTATAAAGGAAATTCATTAGGAGTGTTCTAAAGTAGTTATCTGAATTTGTTTTGATGAAAATTTATTATTTGTATAAAATGCTAAAATTGTAGCGTAGATATTGATAAAGAGTTTAAGCCAAAATATTTGTCAACAAGTAGAATTGAGCATCATTGCTTTTCCTGCAACGTGGAATCTGCGATTTTAACAGTTAAAGACGGATGGGAGTACTTTTCGTACGCCAGAGCTCTTAATACTTTAACCAGTTTTGAAAGTTTTAAATGAGCGTTGTGCTATTGATTGACTTTTCCTAAAAATCATAGAAATGTTGTTGTATACTAAGTAAAGACGGCTTGGGGGTAATTTAGGACCCCAGATATTCAGCCTAAGTCAATTGACACTTGCATCCGGAACAAATTCTGCTCAATAGTTAGATATGGTTAAAATATTTAGGTAATTATTAAAAACAGATTTACTGATAAATACTATTAAATTTTACATTACAAAATTTTTCACAGAAGTATGAAATTTCATCATCATCCTTACGGTTATACTCGATTACCACACTCACTTGTAAAATTAGGAATTTCTTGGGAATTTTAAAAATAATTGAAAAATGTCATTACATTCCTAATAACACTGGATATTGTCATCATTTTCAGAACAATAACAAATTAAATTTCTCTTGTCACAGGTAAATTTCTCTTGTCATTTATCAAAGGTATGTGTATATTATTTGAGATAAATTCTAGAAAATTTTGAAAATGTTCGTTAACTGGATGCTTGCAGATTAATGGTTGAGGTTGTTATGAAGAATATAACATATAATTTCGAAATTGGTTTGTTGAATATAAGCTGCAAAAAACTGAAAATATAAATGGGAATTAATTTAATAATATACAATTTTGCAAGATTAAATAAAATGTATTGCTTGAGCTTCATTAATTTTCAGCAATACCCATAACCCGTAATAATATTTTTTCATCCCCATCCAATCTATGGCCCACGTAGGTCGGATAGTCCTACGAAATTAGTGTAAAATGTAATTAGGCGCTTACGATAGCGAGGTTTTGTTAGACAGGGTCGGTCCTCAAAAAGACTTAGGAAACTGAATATCAGATGAAAAACTGTTTCGTGTAGCACACATGTTTCCTATACTTATTTAAGTCATAAACTTTGCATTATTCAATAATTTCTTTGGAGTCCTAAAAGTAAGCAAATAAACTCAAGCTTAACAAAAATAATAAACAAAATATTTGAAGTCAACAGAAGAAAACAGTCACTAAGTTCTTAAGGAACAGGGTAATTTTGAATTAGGTAATTACTAATTAATGAATATCGCTTTCTTGAAGAATGTTGCCAAAAGAAAACACACAAAAATAAAATCAAAGCATCATTTAAGGTTTTAAAGTTACTGAGTATTTCATACAAAATGACAGAATGAATACAAAAACCTACATATAAGCCTTAGGAGTTACTAGGTTTATAAATTGACTTAAGAAAATTATAACTTAAATGAGTAAAATTATATTAAATTAAGAATATAAAATAATATTCTGCAAAATTTTATAACAATGATACAGTGATAAATTAACAGAATATTGTCAAGAAAATAGAGAAGCAACAAGGTGTTATTGATAAGAAATAAATATATAATGCTGCGCAGATTTAAATGGACAGTCCAGATATATTTTATGATCACTGTTATAAAATTTACTGTCTTAAAAAGATCTTCTTGATGTGATTTTTTGCTTAAGTATGAAAAGTTTTCATTGCCTCATGAATTTTTACAATTTTCCAATGGTTTTTAATTCTTTGGTAATCGATTGCAGTTATAAATTGGAGTATTTATAAACTATTGGAAGATAGTTCTTTTAATCCTAAGTAAGCGGAAAGAATTAGGATTTGCTTGGGAAACATTATAAACTGTGAAGTCGTGCTTTTCTTAGATTTTCTCTTAAATAATGATAAGTGAAAACCAAAATGTTGAATTTTTTTTTCTTAAAAAATAAATGTAATTGTAATTAATAACATTCAATTTTAGAGAGTTTGAAGTGAATATTTACTGTAAAAATAATATAATGCTAAGAATTTATTTGGCAAATTAACAGTACAGGGTCCACAAGTGTAATGAGATATGCATTTTCCATTCGTCATTTAGTTAATAGTTTACTTAATAACAGTTGGAATAACAATTTCGAAGATAAATGAAATTTTACCGAAGTATACCACAACAATGGCGATTTTTATCTTCGTAAGGAAAGATTGATATTTCTGAATTTTTAGGCCTATGGATCATTTCGTTCATTTTTATTAGGGTAGTATCAAATTTTTCATAAAATATGTAAAAATTACTTTTAATATTTTGTATGTTAAATCTCTTAGTGTTGCTTCAGAAACAGTTTTTTGAGAAATAGAAATGTTAAATCTTAAAAGAAAACACGTTATCTATAACTTTTATGCCAGACTTTATGTACACACGGATGTATGAATGGGAAGGCCAAATTATTATGAAATGACAACATTGAACCGTGATCCTGTATATTTGATTGTTTTTCCAAAAATACGAATTATTGCTAAAATCAGCCTTTGTCAACAACGGGTAAAGAATAGTAATTACCTATCTAGATGAATACTTAATTAATAAATGGAAACTTGATTTTGTTGAATATTATGGAATTATTACAACAATTCTATAAAACTTCTACATCATTAGCAAATGAAAGCGAACAGTGAGATAACATAGATCACCTAAACAAATTTACAAATTAAACAAATAACAAAAGGCCCCAAACCTAGCCCTTAGGAACGCTACTGGATACTCTCAACATCGGTGATAAGAAAAATCAATCTGCATACATGACATGAGGAATTTTATATTTATTCAATTTCGTTGGGTACATTATTCCATTGCCTTGTAATTTCGTCTAAAATTGAATTTAATTTCAATTGGTTTAAACTTTGGGAAAACAAAGTTTTTGGATACTCGATTGAAGTCAAATTTTTGTTAAATTTTAGGAGTCTAATTGCATCATATGGCAAAACTCTCTTAGCGACCTTGCCGAGAAGAACAACTAATTTCCTAAGTATTATTTTTTGTGAAGTTATAATTTATGTCGGGGCCATTGTATTGCAGCAAAAGTAATTTTCAATTATTGATATTTTCATATTTGAGAAAATGACGTTTCCTTAATGTAATTTGCATGAAAATGAGCTAAATAACTGAATTATTGCCTGAAGTGGTAAATGGACTGCGACGTAGGAACTGTATTTAGTGCTAGTCATGATTTTTACAGACTTAGTGCGCCTAGTGAATGTTAGTTTGAATGAAACGTTGTTCTTCAATATATAAGTGCAAAAATAGCAGGAATAGCTGAATTATTAAGAGTTAAAAAAAATTCACTTTGCCAATTTGCGTTTTCACTACACTAATATGCAATTTGAACAGTGAAAAATGCTGGTTAGCACATAGTTTATGTTTGTGATTTCATAGCAGAATAGAATGTCTTAGTGAACTGATAAAAATAGGACACCATAAAACGACTTTAACAATTGCGTGAATTAATGACTTAACTAGATGAGAATTAAGCAATTGTTGCCCTTTGAGTACAGCACTAAGTAAAATACCCCATTAACAATTTCCAAAGCGTGTTGAATAGTTGTATTTGGAAGGAAACAAGGGCCTAATTTGTATCTAGTTAACGCTTTAGTTCACATCAATTCTCTTAGAAAATTACCGACATGTTTAACTCGCCCCTCTTCATGTCTTTACCTGAACTATGACTGTTTATTTTCTAATGTCCAGTGCCCCCACTCGATGCAGTTGATCAGGGGAGAGCAATCCAGTGAGAAACCAATGAAAAGAGAACAAGACACCACATTCACAAAAACCCTTTATAATAGTCTTCTGAGAGAAATTTCTATGACATTTATTTTTTTACTTTACCAAAAAGGCTCTATAAAAGGTTTCTTTAATTGCATCTAGCACTAGAGTTGTTAAAAGTTCATAGATCCCAAAAATCAGTTCCCTTGAAGTTTCTCGGTAAAATTTGCGCTGCTTCTAAATTCATAGCAAATAAAACCTAACCACTAAATTTAATAAAACAACTAATAAACAAATATATATCTATATATATATATATATATATATAATATTCAATGTTATTTGTGTTAAACAAAGAAATTATTTAAGAAATACTACATAAATGAAATCGAAAAATTGCAAGTGTTGCGAAAGATAGATTTTTTATCGATATTTTATGTGTGCAGATTTTTTATTCATATTAAAATATACGATTATTTTTCACAAGACTTGAAAAAAATAGTAGACTTCCATTTCGTACTCTAGATTAGACAGATTGCATGTCCTTCAAAACCAACTTAACTATGGCTCATCGCCGGCTAAGACTTACCTTTAACATAAACCATTTACTATTTTACAAATGATTAAAAAAACAATAGCACACAAGCCAACATTTAGTTCCATATTTTGCTGATCTGGATCGATTCAATCCGTGGCTATGGAAAAGAAAATAAATTTTATGGATATCCATGGATCATTGTGGATCAAAATAAATGCTAAAAATTAAAGTTATTCGTTCTATGGAAAATTTTTAAGTAAAATAGCCTAAAAAGAACGGACCAATTCAAGTTTAGGTCTTTATTTAAAAAACTCTGATGACTCATCCAAGCAACTTCTCTGGGTCAACTCTTTCCGAGGAACAATCTGACATCCTCAAAATTTTGTTAAAAATCAATTGTTGAGTCGCTATAGCTTTTTTTTATTTTACCGATATAAAACAATTTAGCACTGTGACAACAGTTTTTTGAAACTAAAACATTGTAAATTATACTTTAGTAAGTATATTTATTATAATAATGGTAAACATAATAATTAGCGTAAAATTACAACAAAATTTTTAATTCTTTTCAGAATTCAGATGAGTTTCATTGGGTTCTCATGCAATTTTTCTGAGGAAACCTGGGTTGTTTGTGAACTTCGGCATCATCTGTTAGCAAAATTGAGCTTTTCTGTCACTGTAGGAATTGTATTTGAATAATGATCTTGTCCAGATGCAATGAACGAAATTTATTCTTAGAGATTTCTATTATCGAAAGTTTAAAATGCGAACCGATGATTTCATGCTCGTTGTTAAATTTTGACTCAGCCTGTATGTATATGATACTTGATATAATTCAATTTTTAATAAAATTAATTCTTTTAATTAGATACTTCATTCTTAAAAAGTAACTCATGAAATATTCCGTATAATCTAAGTGATTAAGCAAACATAGTTTCGATAAAATTTAAACACAATCCGAATAATAAATAGCCCGAGCTTGAAAGATTTTTTAACCGTTATTTTATAAACATCCTTTTTAAATGTATTATTTTTTGTGGCAAAATTTTATTATATATTTCAGAATGAAACGTGTCAATAAAGTGTCTGTTGGCTACTGACAATGAATAACGACTAGTTTTATCTTGAGGGAAAATGCCAAAATTTAGAAATGAAATTCAAAAAATATAATTGTTATATCGCTATCAAATATCACATCAATAAAATAAATTATTCTAATTTTACAAATTTCAATAACTTTCGCCTTCTGTTTTGACCTAAAGTATATACAAAAATCCCAGCAATGATTTAAAGTCGATACTACAAAGACCTGTACTATTAAAATAGCACAGAAAAGATTTATACCGCTCTCACTGTTTGAACTTTTTTCACTGCGGGTATTATCCCAAATATCTACACAACTTATAAAAAATTTTTAAATTAATATTTCGATAGGGATATACTGTATAAAATTTAGAATAAATAAATTACAAATTTAAATATTTCACAATTGCTTCACACATGAAATAATAAAGTGATATAGAAAATCTGAGCTTAAATTGAGAAATTCCTCTCCGATAGGCACATGAACGAAGGCTACTTTTGATGAGCTGTCTTTTGCATACATTAGTGATTTATAATAGATGTATTCGCAGAGGTATCTAAATATGCTATCGTTAAATACAGTTCAAATTAAAGCATTTATCTAATATTTGCGAAGTTGAAGTCTTAGCAACGATGCGGCAACATAAATTTAAAAGCGAAGAGAAAGTTTTAACAAATACATACATATTTCTATATTTCAATGTGCGTTGTTAAATCGATCAGTGGCGAACCCACAAAAGGAAAATAAAGTTTCCAATATTTTAATATTTGTTGGGAAAACATAATGCTTTGTATAAAAATAAAAAACCGAAAACCATTATGATGAAATGCATTTAAGAGTCTTTTTTGAAAATTTTGTGTTTTTGAAGGCATTTGCTACGCTCTTGATCTCAATTGAGATGCCTCTATTTAAAAATCCCCAATTAATGGTAAAACATAGAATTCATAAATTTTATGACATTTTAGGTAGTTATAAGACTTTATGAAATACCGGTCAAAGAAAGCTTGAACAAAAGTGCGATAACTCCAAGTATAACAATTGAATAAAAATGAAACGAAAATGTTCAACGGACTTAATAAATTTACATACATAATGCTTAACAGTGAATTTATCGTTCCCTCGTAATGCATTGTTAATGTTTCGGTGCAAAAGTGCAACAAATCATCACTGAGATCTTCCTCTCCATATACAACCCTACCTATGTTCGATAAGATTCATTTGCGAACATAAACCGAATAAATAAGAGTTAGTTAAGAAAACCACATCTATTTAGCATCTTATAAAAGATACTGCATATCTATATAAAAAAATTAGAGAACTTATATTTCAATTATTAATAACTAATCTTAGGACAATGGTGAGTTCATACATTTATAAAGCCTCAGCCAAATTGCTCCTTCAATTTTTATCTTTTCTACATGAGCATGATATTGATCAATCCGATCAATGATTTGGAAATAATTATAATTAATTTTGGTTAAAAAGGTGTTTATCAATCAACTTGCGTGAAAAATAACGTATTGATCCCGGTTTCTTGACATTCTTTCTTGCCAATTATTAGTGGACTCCCATAGAGCAGGGTTGGGTGATTTACGATTTTATTCTGTTATAATTAAATCAACTAATTTTAATAGAAAATAATTAAATCTTGATTATAATGAATGAAGAACTAATTAGTGAGAAAACTCAATGATTTTATTCATTTAGAGGCTTAAAACAAAAAAGGAGTTTGGCTGCTTTTTCGACGCCCAGTCTGTTTCTCTGGTCATTATGAAATGATGAGAAGCATCGCTCTAACGAAGCCATTGTCAGCGAACACGATAGTAGGCATTTGAATTGTTCACAATAAATCAGTCGCTCATGCTTACGCGTCATAAACATTTTGCAAGTGAAAGGCCTGCATAACCGCGTAAACCATTTATCTAAATCAACCGTTGATTTTGTTAAAAATGTCGATTAGAATCTGATTTTAATAGCTTTATCCATAGGTATATTCATGTACCACCCTAGTGTAGCGTCATAGATGAATTTCAAAACTTAATTTTGATGATATGGTGCTGCTTACCATCTGCTCAATGCAATATCATACGTTTTTACCACTAATGCAGGTTCAGTTTCGTTATGGGCCATAAAAGGTTAAGACAGAGTCGCACGGATGATTTTTTGGAAATGTGTAAATATTATATAAAACTAACATTTTGAAATTTTACTGCAAGTGTTATGGTATATTTTGTTTGTTATGGTCATTTATAGGTCATCATTGTATGGAATAGCTAATGGCCAATATTCAATGAGAATCGTAAATATAGTCAGGGAAAACGGAATAGAAATGATAAATAAAAATCGTATTCCATAATTCGGAAAGCGAGGCTGTGCAGAGAAGGACAACATCAAAAATGTTAGCAAAGGATTATGAATATTTACTAATGAAAGCCCATTTCCATATTCCTGCGAAATTAGAAATTAATAATAAAAATTCAATTTAAAAATAATCTTTGAATGCTACTACCGTCCAGCGTCTTGAGAAACTTCAAATGATAGATTCATCTTCTTTAAAGATTCAACAACATTGTCGACATCCAAACGACATTCCAAACGATCGAAACCTGACTCTTTCCAACACGTGTTATCACCGGGAAGACAATTATGTATATCTTGCTTCAAATAGTTATCGTTGTGTGCGAGAATTTCAAACCGCGGTTTGTTGAATGGACCTTCTCCACAATGAATCACGAGCTTAAATTAATACACAATACTGAACAAAAGTTTATAAAAAATAAGACCAAGACTATCTGGTACATGCTACCCAACAATAAAATGGTAATATTATGTGATTTACATGCTAAATTTGAAATTTAATTTTTAGAATCACAGCCAAATTGTCACTAAATCATCAATATATTAAACAATAGGTTAAAACAATGCACGCAAACTATCGATCTGTTCGATGACAAATTTGATAAAGGCCTCTATACATGGCGCAGTATTCAATTATAACTTTCGTCACAAAATATATTTCAAAGTAAGTGTGCTCTAGACTTTATAAACTATATAATATAATTTTTATATGTGATTCCATAACAGCTAAGAAGTATTAAGCTTTGATAAAAACAACTAAGTACTTCAGGTCATGAAATCGCAGATTTGTCAACGAGCTAAATTTTTAAGCTCGGTTTGGCTCGGTTCGCTTTACTTTTGAGTATATTCAATGAGGCTTGTTTTAGCTTCAAATCTTTTTTTTTAAATATTGTCCTAGAATTTTTTACATAGCTCTTCCTATAGTTGGCTGCAAAAAAAATGAGACTGAACACCTATTTTTTCACGCTTTGTGGAAACGTATTGAGACGTTTTAGAGGAAAACTATAAAAATAAAAGTCAAGGAGAATTTTGTGAACTTTAAAATTGTCAAACAAAAAAGTTAATTAATTAAACTGGTACTTCGTAATTATTTGAAAACACTTACCAAACAAATTGTTTTGCTTTGCAAAGTTTCTACTTGATTTCTTCGGAATGGAAACGTTGGAACAGCCTGAAAACGCCTTTGCGACATCGCAAATTTCTCGATCAACTTATTTTCGAAAGCTGAAAAAAATTCGACAAGGAGAATCTCTCAAAAGAAGAAAAGGATGTGGACGCCCTCGAAAAATTATTGGAAAATTCATTCAGAAAACAGTCGCAATTGCTCTCAAAAATCCCTATATTTCTGGGAAAAAAATTGCAAACCGACTTCAAACTGAAGCCGACATCTCTGTGCATGAAACCACAGTTCAGAGAACACTGAAAAAAAGTGGAGTTACAAAAATTGGCAGAAAAAATCGACTTCTGATTACAAAAGAACATCAAGAAAAAAGATTAAATTTCGTGAAAGATTGGAAAGACTACACTTTTGAAGATGTTTGGATAACTGATGAGTGCGTATTTCAACTAAACAGAAACAAAGTACAAGTGTGGTCGTCAAAGAAATGTCCAAGATCAACAAAAGCGGTTCCAAAGTTCGACCAAAAAATTATGGTTTGGGGAGCACTTTCTTATCGTGGGTTTTATTTGAAAATTTTAGAAGGAAAAGCCACAATCGACAGTCAAAGATATTGCCAAATTATAGCTGAATTTATGCCTTATGCTGATGCTTTATATGATGATGGATGGATACTCCAACAGGACGGAGCAACCCCGCACACGTCAGCAAAGACAAAAAATTGGTTTTCTGAAAATAATATCCAGTTTTTGCAATGGCCACCAAGTTCTGCTGATCTTTCTCCAATCGAAAACGTGTGGCAGATATTGAAAAATGACGTTGAGAAGAAAAATCCGAAAAATATATCCGATTTAAAAGAAAAAATCCAAGAAAGTCAACACATTTTGACATCTGAAATGAAGTCCAATTTAATGAAATCAGTTTCAGTTCGTTTGAATGAAGTTATTTCTACAGGAGGAAAACAAATTAGACTTTGATGCTTTTTACTTATAGTCCTTTAATTTATCTTTAAAATCGTACCTTTCTTGAGTTGTTACGTTCAGTAGTTCAAAAGTAATATGCCTTTTTTCTAGTCATTTTTTTTGCAGCCAAATATATTATTTAATAAACATTTTAAAATAAGATTACAAAAAACGTATATTGAATCAAAAAATAAAAGGAATCTGCATAAAAAAATTAAAAAGCAGAATTATTTATTTGCTTGCTTCTCATCAATAAAAAGAAGGATCTTAATTGTGTATGTATATTTTAAAAGCATTTCCTCAGAAAAATGAAAAATCTAAATCGAGTGCTATTAATATAGATTGGGAAAACAACAAAGCACATTTTTATAAATTTCTCAACGCAGCGAAATACCTAAAATGAATAGACCAAACCAGAAGTAGAACAAGTTTGGTCAGGATTGTTGTACTAGAAACAAAGTAATTTGTATGCTTTCTATTGGTTTCATTAGTCTGCAATTTTTCTGATTAAATTAAATAGTAGTATTCTATAAGGGCTTAAGGATGAGGCGCATATGGGGTCCATTTCTTTAGTTATAATAGCAATATAATAGTTACGATAGTTGTACAAAATTAAATATACTTCTAAATTCCCAAAATCTTCAGGATTTAGGAGGTACAGAATGTTGAAGTGAAAAATTTATTTAATTGACTTTGAAAACAGGCTGAAATTGTTCTCTTTTAATGAACTAGGTTATATATGATTAAGTAATTGGCGTATGGAGGATTCCTTGGATAGATTGATTAAACCCAACCAATCAACCCAAAATAGAACTTCATTTTTATATCATTCTTCCCCACTCTGGAGGTTCAAAGTTCATTTCGAAAAATTTCCAAGATGTGGTAAAAATAAAAAAATTGGCGTTGATACATCTTAATATGCTTGTTACTAGCCAGCGACCCCTACCAACTTTAAGTCCCAAAGATCTTGAATTTGCAATAAGAAAAGCATGAAAGATGCAAATATTAAAATTTAATATAAATTGTTGTGTATTAATTTATTAGAAACGTTTGACAGGACTGTATAGTCATTGAAACAAAGTAGCAAAAATATCACCTGCGGAGTGTTCTCCTAATTTGATAATGATTTTAATCGAAATGTTGAAAGAATATTTTTGCTAGTACAAAACAACATGCTGCTCAAAAAGCTCAACACTCTCAAGACAAATTCACTGAGTGTTTCTAAAAGACGACTAATTGTTTGAATGACATCAGCGGCGCGCTAGCGGCGCCATTTGAAATATTCCAAAGAAAAGCCGTTAAATATAACAGGAAAAACTGAAATTGGTGGCTTCATATCAGTAAAATACACATTATTTAAGGAAAATAGAATTTGAAATTCAAAATTTTCGCATTAATTTTAATTTAAAGGAGCAGAGATTTTTGCACATAGTTTAAAACAATTTTACCATACCTATTAAGATATTTGTAAATCGTGGAATATTTGTGAACGTACTCCAATGTAATGATGAACATTTGTACTTCAAAATATGAACTATTTCTCATGAAGATTTTAAATTTTTAGAATCTATTCAGACCATCTCAACAGTCAAGGTTTGAAAATGAGGTCAAAATTTCATGGCGGTCACAACTATCCTATTCGAGGCCTGTGCTGTGCAAAAATTCAGAAGTATAACCAAAACATTTGAACATTTGCATAAACAAAATGCCTCTCTACAAAAATATACGAAATTACAGAACATCAATAATTTCAACTCCCGCAAATTTAATTGAATCATAATGCATTTTTTGATAAAAATTAATGAAATCAGGAAGTACAAGCACTCACAGCATGTCATTCTAAATAGTATTTCGTTTTATATACACTTGGAAAAGCAATATTAGAATAAAATTCACCACTGAACCTAAATCGACTAAAAATGCACTTTGATCTAAGCTTTTGTCTTGTAAAATAAAGCAATTACATTAACATTTAATCAGCAAGACACAGCATTATGAATCCTGAAATGAATTCCAATTGCACGAAATTAATGCATTCTTTTGACAGCCACGACTGTTTTATATTTAAACACATTGTTGTTTAGTAATTTAATAACATTTTAACTTCTCTCATGCTTGTAATTTAAATTAAAACTTTGTTAAATATCTCTTACTAATTTGTTTGCTATATTTCTGTCAAATAATTTTATGGATTTAACAACCATACATATCGCTCAAGGACTAATTTTGTTCTTCTTTGTTCTCATGTTTCTTAACTTCTCACCAAAATCGAACAAAGATCCCTTCGGTTACATTTCTAAAGCTCCTGCTTCCCACATCTTCCTCAAAAGTTAGTTATTTCCCTTCTTGATTTTTTGATATTAACAATCAAAACTACTTTTCAATTAGATTGAAGATCCATTTTGCTGTTAAGGACATAATCCACATATTTATTACCTTTCATTCAAAGCTGAATACTGTATTATTTTCTTAGTCTTGCAGTCATCTCCTCAAGGTCGATTGTGTGTTTGTTTTTATCACTCCCAAGTAAACTGTATCATTCTATAACTTTCTCTAATTTGCATCCACTACTTGACATCAATTCTTCTCTTTCTGTGCACTTACCTCTAATCAATCTGACTTTAGCACACTTACCCATCTATCAAATAAGACCCAGACTCTACTTTGCTTATGTAAAACCTTCCTTGAACTTTCCTGCATCTTTAAGTCGGCAATACATCATAGGTGTCTCACTACTCTACCACCCTAAGCCAGGCTTCAGCATTTTTGTGATTGGAATTAAACTAATTATGAACAGTGATTGTGACAAACAATTTCCAAGGAATACATACCCCCCTACGCCACTGTATATGACAATCTCTTTCAGTTTGCAACTTTCCCATACAGTCGATCTCTCACCCAACACTGGCAACAAGCAGGAGTCCCAGCTTCCAGGCGAACTGTTCGACATCGCCTCTTTACCAGTGTAAGATACAGTTACATTGCCCGCCGTTAACCTCTCTTGACGCAGCAGCACAAACGCACACGTGTTCAATGGGGAAGAGACCACATTAACTGAACTGCTGAAGACTGGCTCAGAATTTTATTCACTGATTAAATGCCTGTACACCTGGTTCAGACGACACAACGGTGCTAGTTCAGGAGTCACCGTGGTGTAAGAAGAGTCACCAATGTCTTGCAACCTGACTTCAAGGCGGCGGTGGCAGCATAATGGTTTGGGGAGCCTTCTCATACCACAGAGCCCTCCCACTGCACAGAGTACAAGGCAACCTAAATGCCGAGTCCTACCCAGAGATCCTGGAAGAATGTGTGGCTCCCATCTGGAACAACATCCCAGAGAATACCTTCCAGCAAGATAATTCCTGACCACATACTGCTTGCCATACAATGCATTGGTTTGAAGACCATGGCATCAACGTCCTGCAATGGCCGCCAAACACCCATGCCCTAAATCCAATCGAGAACTGCTGGGCTTATGTGAAATCTCGTCTTGATGAAGAGGTCATACATGGAATGGAGCAACTCTTCCAGAGAGCAACTTGGCATTTTCAGAATATGGACCGCAAGTTCATCGTACACCTCATCGAATCAATGCAAAGAAGATGCCAGTCAATTGTTAAGCGCAGAGGAGCCAAAGTGGACTATTGATCTCTGTGTTAAAAGCAGTCCTTTTCATATTGATTTATCCATTTATTAAACTTAAAATAAAATTAAACTTTATTATTGCATTTATGTTTAAATAAATCATACTACAATTGAAAAAATGTATTTTTTTACACTGGTACGGTTTCTTTTTGCCAGCCCTGGATATGATATCATAACCTTCTAAGTGAATCACTCAATCAATTGCTAAATTTGTCTTTCTGTAGTCAAACTATCCATCACTGTTTCGTCTATGAGAACAACTGATTTTATGTAGTTTGCAGACATGAAATTGACTTAAAGTTGTTTGTGTTCCTTTATTGGCTCCTTCTGCATCAGAAATGATCTTTCCACGGTCATCCACTGTGAACACTTCCCTACCAATGCTACTGATAGTCTCATGTGAACACATCCGAACTTCTTCGACCAATGTCTGTACACCTCATCTGTGCCTTCTACCTTCTAATTCTGCATCTTTGTTACAATAAATCAGTTTTGCTGATGTAATTTATTAATCAGGTAAAGAATTTTATTGTCCTATAATACACCTTGCCAGAATCGTATTGCATCCTCGCTGGCTCTAATCGGAGAATGATTGAAAATAATTTCTTGATAATTATTTTACCCCTATCAAAATCGATTCACACTGATTGATATTATTGAAAATAATTGTCTTAGTTTGAGCAAAAAGTGAAAACAATGACCGTAAAGTATGCTAAATTACATAGTGAGTTTTAAATTCTTGTATCATTAACTCTTCCACAATTAAACGGTGTAAAAGAGATATTTTTTTAATCAGAAATAGGTTAGAATTATATAGCCACATTTGACAAAGTCATCAATATTTTCATTAAGTCCCGTATGTTACAAAATTTAAAAGAACATTAAAACCTAAAGAAAAAAATCAATTACAAAATAATTTTTTCAAACAAAATCATTCTACATCTTCAACATTTGAATCACTCAAAAACCAAATATATTGCACAATTGCTTAAAACGAACGCTTCGGAAAGTGAAATTTCTATGTTAATTTTGTAAGTAGAGGTCTTCAAACCACAAAAGTATCCTAATTTCCACGGAAAACAAAACCTTGCTATTGTTAGGAAAATATACCAGAGTGAACAAGTTACAGCAAAGTAAATATTTAAAAAAATTGCTACGATGGATGATATCTCAAAGTCAAGAAAAGCATAACGCGGTGTAGATACGCAAATAAAGAGTAAAGGATGAGCGCCGCAATAAATCTAGTTTGTTCTTCACCTTGGAAGAGAATCAAGTATGAGAAAGTGGAAAGCTTCAGTAATCTCAGTGTTATAATTCACATAGAGGACGTGAGAGGTAATAGTTTGGGCTGCGCTGAATATGCTGAAAGCTTCCTGACCACCATTTATAGATTTCTTTGTATGGTAAATCCGTCAACAAATGAAGTAGAAAAAAGTCAAAGAAAATTCCATTACCCTATTCCTGAAGGCTCAGAATATTCTGCTCCGTTTGCTCCTACGCAGAGGAAAGAATCAGCAAGGAAGATTTCTATGATATTGATTTTGAATATGACTGCAAAAAACCACATTAATGATCTGGACAGAGATCTCAATTTCCTGAAATTAAATACAGATTTGCTCATCTTACAGCTTAAACGATTTCTGAGCATGTACAAGCTACAAATCAGAGAAAGTATGATTTAATATTCTATTTATTTTTGTGTGATTGAGAACTAATGTGCCCTTGTAATGACATGTACGATATTTTAAATAAATTCGAATTCCTCACAAGCCAAATGAATGGAAACAATTCACTGATGGCTCCACAAAATGTTTGAAAAAACTGTCTTTCTTCATAATAAAAACAAGTACTCATCAACACCATTAGCTCATTCAGTTAGCCTAAAACAATTACTCGGGTGTTTAAATGACAAAACAATTAACTGAATTGTTATTATTGAGTTTTAAGTATATGGAAAACTTGTGTGGCTGTCGAGAAAGGGTCTTAGATAACAGTAAGAAAAAAAACTATGAAGAACTTTTTGGAATTTTTAGTGAAATCCTATGATAAAATGAATTGAAAAATGCCAGTTAGATTCTCATTTCAAAAATTTTTAAGAACAATAGGAGCTTATTGCAAGGAGCCGGGAGAGTGGTATCATCAAAATTTGATGGTTCTTGATAATAAATATCAAGAAATTTGTATTTTGGGGACTGATTCGTGGAAGTTTTAAGCTGATTATCAAAAGCCACTCTTAATATTGAAAAAGCAAACTTGGAATTAATATAATTTTTGAATCATTTATGATAAAAGGCATCAGGAAAAATCATCAACATTTGTTGTCTTTACTGCTAAATTACGTCTGTTACTTTCTTTTATAACTGGCAACCTAGTTCTGTAATGTATTTCTACACTAATCAATTTTACAATGGCTTCAGTTTCAAAACCTACTCTAGGTCTGTCATTTCTTTTACTCCCACCACTTCATCTCCTACTTTCATTCACTCTGAAGCATGTCAGGCTTTGCACATTAACTGAAATGTCATCTCAAATATTTTCAAATTATAGTCTCTCTCTCTTTCTCTCTCTCTCTCTCTCTCTCTCAATAGCTAAAGAAATAATACAGATCATCGCTATAAACTCTGTAAACAGTATTCCATGTGGTCTAAAGCCTAAAATAGTTAAAATTAAGGTTGGCCTACAGTAAGGGTATCATGAATCCACATCCCATATACTAAACCTATTTTTTTTGTATGTTTTTGCATAAAATTATAATTTTTAATGAAAATTTGCAGTAGTTTACTAAATCAAAGCATGCCATTCGCATATTTTAATGCGAAACCATCAAATGCTTAAACTATATGTTCAATTGTCTTGTTGACTAAATATAATGGCAAAATCTCTCAATGACTAATTTATTACTTTTCTTCAAGTTTTCGGAATAACAAATCAGTTCATACCTAAACTCATGCATAAAATTACTTTATATGTGTAGGTTTTTGTTCTTGATCATAAGTGTAAAATAAATTCCAAAAATCATAATTTATTTATTTTAGTACAATCACCATTTTACTCCAAAACAGGATAAAATGTCATTTCAAATATTTTCAAATTATAGTCTGTTATAATAGTGAAATTAGAGAATAGGATTTCAAAAAATATCATACTTTGCAGATTTATGTGCATGAAATAAAATTTTGCCTACATTTGGTTCTTCTTTCCACAACTTATCTTCAAATTTATCAACTTCATCATAAAGAACAGCAATTTGACGAAAATCAATTTCAACGCCATCTATTGGTTTACTTTGGAATTTGTCCTTCACCATCTAATAAAGTACAGAATGTAGCAATGTATCTATATTAAGAATAATTACCAGTAAAGCCAGCCAACTGCAATTTATATCACGCCCGCCATATGGACCAAAGCCTAAAATAGTGTATATCACGCATTTTATTAATATTAAACCATTGAAAGGAAAATAAATGCACTTAAAATAACTACCTGTAATAACAACCCGCATGGCCGATTTCTGCGGCTAAAACATTTAAAACAATTAGGAATAATATTTTATTAAAACAACAATAAATACAATCAAAAGATGTTCTTTCCCTCATTATCATATCAAATTAACATAAAAGTAGCAAAATTATTTCTGAATTTTCATAAAATCAATTGATCTCAACTAAAATATGGCGATAACACGTCTTGATATTATAATTGCCTACATAATATCTTCGTATGGCGCAAAAACTCGCAAAAATAGAGATTCGCTAAAACTAATAGAATCAACTACTTTATTCCCAGTTTCAAGTAATTTATTTGTTCCAACAAATCCAATACTATGTATTGCATAAAAAAAATTTCTAAAAATATAACAGCGTTTTTAACTCTTTTAAACCCTAATCTTTTTGAAATAACTATTCTTTGAACGATCGACCTTAAACTTTATCACTTTTCCAGACTTTGATAAAATAATACGGCGGAATTAAATAAGCACATGAAAACTTTAAAACTCATTTTTAGCTATTTGCAATCTTTATAAATTATAACGCATAAGACGTTCAAACACTGACGTCAAAAGATATGATAAACATGCACAAGGTAATCATTCGCCCTGCTCTTGAATACGTGGGTCCACTTCGGCATTACTCTGTAAGAAAAAAGCAGAAAAAGGCATTAGAAAGAATTCAGCATTGGAGATTTAGATGATGAAACCTAATGTTGATTTTGAAATTGTATTAAATCATTAGAGGATACAATCATTTTATGACACTCGACAAATTTAATGTGACAAATTATGGCCCTAAATTACAAAAGATTTAAACCACCCTCTAATGAAAGAGATTATGGCCTACGTAGGCCATGAAGAGATAAACGCTAAGGAATCCTACACTTTATGAGTCAGCCTATAGTACAAAAAGATTTCTCAATAGTTTTGTTTCCATGCATTCCAAAGTGCTCCTTAACTTTTATTTTGTATATTTTTCGACCTTTTGGTCTCAAGGACAAATATATTTCTTCTCCCCCCTAAAAATAGGAACTTTCATTAATAAATAGTTTATACTTATAACTACTTCCAGAACATTTTAAGACTACTAGCTTTGAATATCAGCTGATATATATGCGGCTAAGTAATTGTGCATTTTTACACTAAAATGTAGAAATAATTGGTCTTGACCTCATTTTGACCCATTAATCTCATACAATATTTTGTATGCAGCATCATTTACTATTAATCATATTACATTTTCATTTTTCAAAATTGACGAAAATTGTTATTGTCATTCAAATAAATCACTATTTTGACATCATAACTGATTGACATCTAAAATTAGACAATTGAAATATGTATATATACATACAAGAGTAAAAATCGACTGTAGAAGCATACACTAGATATCTTAAAACTATTTAACAAAATTCCACTTTTATCAGCAACACTAGTTCGATTGATAATAAAGACTACTTTCTCAGAATTGAAAACTGTTATGTAAATCATCTTCTTTTGTTATTATACTTCTTGGTCGTTTGTGATAAAATTTTTGGAAGAAAAAAATTCTGATACAAGTTAGAGGTGGTATCTGGCTAGGTCTATATGATTTTGAATTTAATTAGGACTATCTATTAGACATATAGGCCCTAGAAAGTTGAGGCCTAAACAGCCAAAATTTCCTCTGCCTTAAAAATAGGACGACATCCCTTTTTCCATGATATATGTAACTTATTAGTATTGAAACCTCATTAAATTACTATAGAACTCATTCAACTTCTATAGCATAATTGAAAGCATAACAGAATTTTCAATTCCGATTCCTACTTGACATGATTAGACTCTGAACTTCGAAAGGAAAAATATTAACCGAGGAACTTTTTTCAAATCAGTGATGATTTTTGATAAAATTTTAAAAGTTCAAAACTTACAAAGAAAACGCAGTTTGTCTCTTGAAAATTAAAAAGAATTTGGCAGAATTATTCACAAATGTAATATTTCTCGAATTGTCTGGTCTGGTCTTGTCAGTATTCAATGCGATTTAGCATGTGCTGGCTATCATTTGCTAGCAAAGCCCATATTCGCAAGAACGATATTTCTCCATTTATTTATTATAATCAATGAATGGCTACAAAATTTGAATATAAGCATTTTGACAAAGATGTTGTCTAAAATGAATAAAAGCAAATGTTAGTTGAATTGAAAGACTGAAAATGGCAGAAGAAAGCAGAAATATAAAATAATTGAATAAGGCAAACAGAATAAAGTGGAAAATGGAAGACTTTGGGCTTGTATGGAACAATGCAGAGCTCACATAATGCAATCACTCGTTGCAAATTAATCTTTTGTTATGGGCTTTTGCAGCATTGAAAAGGAGTTAATTTTCGTTTAATCAATGGCGCATTCAATGCATTCTCCATGCGTAATTATAGGCTATTGTTAGAAGGAATAAAGCCGCACACACATGCAACTGCTCCTGTACAGGTAAGAGAAAACTTTATGCATTTCTTCCAAATTTCATTACATCTGATTCCTTTTCATCACTCGTTATTAAAAATTTTTCAAAATTCATTTTAAAAAAGCTTCACTCAAAAACCCATTTTACATTTATATTTTTTAAATTTAGAATTTTCATAATTTGCACCAAATCCCTCGATTACTATGTAAACAACTCATATTTTAGCGGAGATGTCATTTTCTTTAAGTTACATCAAATTAATAGCTATCATATTAATATAATCCATAACAGCTTATCAATATTACATCACAAAATGTGATAAATTTGCACAAAACTCAGTTTTAAACTTGGATTTTATATATTTGCATGCACACATATATACTTATACACTCTTAAGCACGCTGTACAATTTGATACATTACTTAAATATGTATCACGTCTGATAATAAAGTACAATTCAATTATGTGATATTTTGGACGTAAATAAAAAAATGTTTACTTGCACATATCCTAAAATGCATGCTTTCTGCAATGTGTACAACACAATGTTAATACTTCTGTCAAGATGTAAAGGTTATTGCAAAATGGTTTATCTGTGTGAAACTTCACCTGACAAGTTAAAGACCTCTTGACCTGAAATGTTCATTCACCCAAGGTATGTTGCGGGCCCAAGTGGGAAAGACATTAAATCACATGGAATTTTTATTACATTTACATATGTATGTAAATTTATCTGTATATACATATATAAGCGAATATTCATTATATTCAAAATAGAACATCTGTGGTTTCCAGGCAACTCCTGGGTTAGCACAATAAAACAAGAAATCAATATACTTTGTGGGAATTTCTAAAGAAATACATACATACAAGGGCAGAAACGAAAGATTAAAAATTTCCTTATTAAAATCACATTGCATAACATGAGAAGACTGGTTGTTTTTCGATCGAGTTTTGATAAAGGAGCAAACTTTTATAAGTAATTGAACTGATAGGGAGTGGCGGTAAACAAATGATGAGACGTGCTTCAATTAAACGCAGTTATATGGAGAGACAGTCTGTTTTTGGAAAGCGTAGTAGTTGATAAAAGAGAAATTCATTAAATAGAAATAAAAACGAGGAAAGCAACGCATTTAGCTAATACATTAAAATAATTTTAAATTCGATTGTTTTATTTTTTTTATAAAAGTTCTTGGAAAACAAAAGACATTATATTTACTTATTCATCCATAAAAAGAGACAAAGAATGAGGACTTGATTGTCCAATCGCTACCCTTAACAATAACAAAAGAGATTTTTAAATGTATATCCCATTCTGCGCTATAACAATCTCTTGGTAAGTGCTTTCTCAAATAATAACACCAAACTATTCATATTAATTACAAACCCCAAGCGTTCAACACACTTCCTAAAACATGTCATTCAATACCTTGTAAGACATTTAAATTGATATTAATGCAATTAATGTTATAGATACGGTAGGTGCAGTGGTGTACGCAAAGGGGGAATTTTTCAGCAAAATATTTTAAAAAGTTTAAAACTAAGGTCCTGAATTGCATTTTGAGGTCTATTTATTCAATATTTTCAAAAATGTGTGATTCACTTGATTATAACTGAGATATCCCCCTCCGCCAGAAACTCCTGCGTACGCCTCTGGGTAGGTGCAATTGGTAAATGGCATAGTTGGTTATTTAAGTGCGTATGATTCTTGTAACGGCACACCATATGCAAAATCCGAATAAACATTATAATATACCTAGTAAGACAAAAGTAATGAGTAGGTACAAGGCAAATGAAATGTTGATGCGAACAATACTTCCATGCTCATCCAGTCTTGTTAGTGAGCACAAACTATGAGTCATACTCTAACATCTTAACATAATCCGTTTACAAGCAACTTGTTTATGTAATTTCAATTATAAAATTTTGAATAAGTTTCTACAAGAACTAACGCATTTATAGTGTAAGACAGTTTTACTCGTTCCCACAATCATCTACGTGAGATCTAATTCTTGAAAAAAACATTACACACTAAATATAAACGTGTGCTAACAATAACAAACGTAAATTTTGAAAGAAATTCTGACGGGAAGTGTTTTAATTTATTATTGATTGTGTATAACAGTGATGTAGTTAATTAGATGGAGGGAATTATGAGTTAATGGAAAATATAAAAATTGGACGCGTGTAGTGCGTAAATCAGAATTGGTCCGCAGACGATAGACGGTGGCAACGACCAATCATGTTCTTAAGAGGTCTATAAAATATAAGAGACAAAAGGAGCGTAGATTAGATGCCACACTTTTCAATGCAGCATTGTTAGAAGCCGTGAATCGTGCTATTGATTGCGTCTTACAAGACCTAGGGAAGAATGGACTTGTTTTCTTTCAAATTTCCCAAAATTAATAAAATAGAAACACTTCCTAGCATTATTTTACCACACAAAAGCCGCTCAATTGCTTTGTTTAATTCTAAGGTTTATCAAATACCACTGCACTCTGTGCCATTCCACTTGTAACATGCCAATCTGACGGTGAGTACTCTTTCGCTATACGCTTATATCCAATTGACATAAGTATATACTATTGATTAGAATTACCTTAAGTATGAGCCAGCCACACGAATTCTAATTCAAGCCCACATGTTTTCAAGATAAAACTGACGTTTCTCAGGCTAGTTTTACATAAACAACTTCCATTCAAGAGCAAAATATTTTTATGTTAGCCTCTCAATTTGAACAAATTGAAAAAACTAGCGTGACGAACTCTGATGCAATAATGTTCAGCATGCAATAATCATGGAAACTTATTAAATAGCATTATGTAGCCCATTTATATGATGTAAATGTACATTAATGTGAGCAGAAAAGGTAAATAAAAATTCCCTTTTATCATGTATTTGATACAGGAATTAAAGCAATTATTATTATTATTATTACTATTAGAAAATAGGTCGAACCCCAGGTCAGTTCACGAATGGAGTTTGGTAAATATCTGTATTTATAACCTTAAAAAATTTCTACAGGCGTAATATTTTTGTATGAAAATTCCCTTATGAAAAAATACTTAGATGATTGTCCATTTTCAGATATTTCTAACAAACAAAAAGGTCACAAGTACCCACATCCTCTATTCATATATCTTCCACTTTTAAAAAGAAATTTTAATTGAAAGCTTTCAACGAAATTCCTTTTAGCAAATCACAATAAACACCAAATATATATATATATATATATATATATATATAAATTAGGCATCCCTAATGACTTTCTGCGTTTTCTATTATTAATTGTGCGTCAATCTGTACACTTGAAATTGATTTGTAAACCTTAGGCTTCGTCAAGTTAACATTAAAATGCCTGGGAATCTTTGATTGTTTCTTGAAAAAGAATTGTAAATGCTTATAACTTCTGAACTAATAAAGATTGAAATTCTAAAAGCACCACACGATAGATGAGTGTCGGCATTTTCGTTTTGAGCCCCACCATTCCGCTGCTACCTCTGGCTATGCGCACAACAAGCCTCAATGCGTTTGGTTGATCTATCTACATAAAAAGGTTGTTAGCAGCTGCTCCCATGGAAGCACAAAACACTTAGAAATTGTACACGTTCGAAAAATTACTTGAACTTGTGGAAAAAACGGTTTGACGTTTTAAAATGAATTAGACAACTTAAATAAAAAGCTAATAACTGTCAATCATATACCCTTGGATAGCTCACAATCATAATCAAATTCCATCCAAAAATCGAAAACACATTATATAGAACTGAAGCAACATTTCCATGTAAAATACCAAAGCTGGAATTTAATGTATCTAAGCATCGTAGGAATAATAGAAACTTGGTACAGGTGGGTCTTCATCTGCGGCCTCACGTAATTTTGTCATGTTTCTGTATTGCTACGAAAAAGTTCGAGCTCAGCGTGCAAGGGGTGCTCATAATTGTTCCGAACATTCCATCCATCCCTATGAACTGTTGATGAAAATTATCTTCAACGATTTGATACAGGTTTCTTTTATTGTACTTCGTAAATTTCGCAAAACATGAGACAGACTTGCGTAGTGTTTTCCGGAGTGCTTCAGTCAGATACAATCCAAAAACTGTTGCGCAAAACAGGTAGTGCGGTAAAATATATTGCATGAAGAGTTTGATAGAGTTCGGTTTTGATAGATAGTGTAGCATGCATCGTATGACATAGTATATCTTTGTAATCACTGCCTTAACTTGCGCTTTGAAGTTCAGTTCATCATCCAGATAGATACCGAGGTACTTTATACATGTAGACTTTTCAACGAGGTCTTGGATGGGTTTAACTTAAGATTACTCTTTGAAAAGCTAGACACGTACTTTATGCAAGATTGGTAGCCTTCATAATCCGTTACGCCCCTTATCATTAACCAGTGTGTCAACCATGACTGATTATCTTCCATCGAACTGTCCACCATTCCTAGCAGCTTATTGTGCAATACGGTATTAAATGCGGAGGGGTAGTCGACAAATAAGCACTTAATAACCGTTTCCTTAATCTGAAGCTCTCTTGAAACTTCATTGGTTAGACACAAAATTGGGTCAAGTACTGATAAGCCTTTCTTATACGCAAATTGATTGGGATCACGCTGACTTGAAAGCGCATTTTGCCTCTCTGAAAGAACAATACTGTCCAAGCCTTTTGCCTCGATAGGAGTAAGAACAACCGGTCTAAACTTCTTATTTGCCATGTCCGCATCTGCAACTTTAGGGATAGTAGCTACAATACCAACTCTCCATCTAGTAGGATAGTGTAGCATACGCAAGCTAGATGTGTATATTTTAGAATATGGTGTCGATAGTTTCTCGTGCAGCTTTGAGAAAGTCTAAACTGGAATATTGCTCCTTCCCTGGGCTTTATTTGGATTCATTTTCTTAAAATAGTAAGGAAGGAATAGATAAACAAAACCTTCAAGGAACATTTTCACATAGGATGTCGAAATTCCTTACTTGTAATTTTAGCTTCATAAATATTAACTTAGTTTAGTTTTCATTTATTCAAAATATTCCATTGAAAAATACATTTAACATCTAACATTGACCCGCAGGCTTGCACACAATCCACATGCTCATAAATAAATACCGATGAATTTTTTAGGCAAGACACCGCGGTATCGGTATACCTCCGGGCCTTAATATATACATCAAATTTTGTTTTGAGTCGTCTATATTAACTTACACAAAAGGTCATGTGTAAGATGAGTGCCTACAAATGACAAGCTTCCCTAGGCAAAAACTGGATGATCAGAAATCATTGAGTAAGTTTTCAAACAATTTCTTTTTACTTAAACATCTTTCGAATTCAAAATTCTAATTACTAGAAGGTGATGTGGAACGCAAAGATTTCCATTCGAACGTTTATCAAACATATTGGCTTTTGAAAAATTCCAATGAGAATTAACTTCATAATCGATCTCAAGTTGCTTCCCTACAAAAGATCAAATAAGAGCAGAAGGGACATTAAGAATTAATCATCATATCTGAAAGCTGGATTCTGACATGACAACAGATCAGTCTATTTTTCCCGATGAAAAAATTTCCAATTGAAAAAATTACAACTAGAATAAAAATGCTGAAATACTGTTTGCGATCAGAGTGCATGTATGAATTCAAAATTGAGGTCATTCTCATGTTCACTGTCATCAACTTAGTCCATTCTAAGCAGTAGCGCGTTTAGGGGTCAGGGGGCGATCGCCACCTTTTCGGGCCAGCTGCTAACACTTAACTGAAATGTTCTCTTTTCCTCAAAATTGGAAATATTTCACTTTAATTCAAGATGTCATCAATCGATTTGCTGCTAAAAACAGACGATATCACTTTGTGTAAATTTACTTTTGTGCAAAAACATTTTGGTTACAATTTTTTTGTAAAAAATGGGTGTCAGCTCCCCGTTTTAAAAATCCTAAACCCGTCACTGATTCTAAGTGAAAATATTTTAAAAAAATGAAAACTTAATAGGTTAAATAACTTCCCCTAGGGAGACAGGATTTTTACCTTTTGGAATTTATCATCTCTATTATGACATATTGTGAAAAATAGATGACAATTCTTCTATTTTATTAATTTCATCAAATCTTGGGTGTTAGGATTCGATTTTTTAACAGAAATGTTATGCATGTATTTTTTAATATTTGCAACATTAACAAAATGATTCTCGTTGGATCGATTCGCCCTGCCTTAGCAGGGTCTTTCTAGTCTTAAAAAATATGCCATGTAGCACAGAAGAATCTAAATGTAAGTGTAAAGATAGTGCACCCATCATAGTGGCTACAGAATTGTTTGCGGCTATAGCCGTTATCAGTCGAGGTCAACTAAACCTATATTTTCGCTAAGTGGATAAAAGAAATTAAATTCACGTGTAAGAAGGCTGACTCAGAGTTGAAACCCGTTCCAACGACCGGTCGGGTCAGGATTTTTGTCATGCCGGTTGACGCTGTTAACTTGGCCTACTAATAAGCACTGTGAATAGACAAGGAGCTCACGGTTATTTCAGTGCAGTACTCCTAAGACAATGTTTGTGATAAAATAGTTGTTGCAAACAACCAGTAATTAATGCATTGATGACAGCTATTACTTAGGAAACCGTAGTCAAAAATCATCAAGAACGCATGAAAAACATAAAAGTGCTTGGGTTAGATCACTTTCTTTAGACATGAAGGAAAAAACCATATATTTAGGTGCAAAAAAGCGCTATCATGAGTTCAGACACTAACTTGGCCCGCTTACCGACAAATATTGGTCGTTAAGGCATTATTTTCTATTTTTAACTGCATTTTGAGAGTCAGAATTTTTATTGTCAAAATCTCGATGTTTTAATTATTGTCAAAGTTTGGTAGCCACAAAATTGTTTAATGTCTGCATATTATTTTTGTAATAAGTTGAATTAGAGTTTTGTATATTGATTTGGTGATATATTAAAATTTATTTTGCAAGTAAATTACATGTATATACAGCGGCTTAATTTTGACTGCTACTGCCAAATACCGGCCTAAGTTTTAAATTTATTGGCCACCAACCGGCATTGCCAATAAACTAGTCCTACCAGCCGAATAGGAATTTCTTGATACAGGTAATATGTTGATCTTACCAAAAATTAAAGTCTTGCACAATACATATAAAATAGTTTTACATTGAATTAGTCGCAGCATTTCAGCCCAATTGCCCGCAAAATATGTGTGATACCAGCCTCAGAGTGCGAGTCTGAACTCAACGTCCCTTTGCCATGACATTTTGTTAATGAAATCATACTTTTTTAACAAGAAATGCTGTAAGTCATTTGTGGCCGTGAAATAAGCAAGATTTAACAAATTTATCTAGACTCTTAATCTGTTCAAATGTGTTGCATACTTTGTAAATTTAAAAAATAGTCTAATTTGAGAATATAGCTTTCTTAACCATTAACATTCTGTTACTTTTACCTACTTTAAGAAAATGTCCTCATCGAGTCGCAAATTTTAAATCCTAGGCGCCGGTCGAAACCGGTCAAAATTCTGGAGAAATAGATCGGTTGAGTCGGGTCGGCAAAAATCATGACTGGTTCAAACTCTGGGCTGACTAAAACATCGAATGGTTTCCCTTCATTTTTTAAAATTGCCTGAACCAAAATTATATAATAAGCTAAATATTGAAATCAAAAAATTAAAATACAGCAAAAACTTTAAATTTTTCTTTTATCAAAATTTTCGTCACTTTTATCTACCTCTTAAAATTCTATGGTTAATATTTAGCTACGCTTAGTATGGTCTAAACCAACGCAAATAAATATTGATATAAAACTGGCTACAGCACCTCATTTTCCCCATAAACAATATGAACAAAATACGTTTTGATTTTTCAATAGAGAAAATTTGGCTATAACGCCGCACCTCCAAAAACTCCACTGTTTTTATCAAACGTAACAAACTTTCACTTTAGCATCCGCCTCATTTCACTAATGCTAAATGTGTCTGCGATAAAACAATTTTGCATTGATTATTATGAACAGTAATTTACTTTACTCTATCTATGATACAATTTAGGTGCACGTGCTTTTATAATTTCGACAAAATTTAGCTGCACATAAGAAATGCAGTTGCACGCAAGATGGCGTATAGATTTGCAGAATTACAATAAATTGTAAATTTAAAAATAATTTTTTGTTCTAAAACTAATATATTATTGGTGATACAAACACGGAAATTTAATATATCTAACGACTGCAAGATAATTAGCCTTTTACATAAACTGAATTACTCTTAAAAGTGAATGTAATTTTTTGAGAAGTGGTACAATGTACTCAATTAAATAAATTTACTAATAATGTACATCACTAAATTCTTAAATTGCGTAGTAAAAACAAAGTCAAAGAAATGTTTAATTGCCGAAAAATATAGTTTTATTATAGAATGCCATTATATTGTATGAACTTGAGGGAATAAGAAAAATTATTTAAATGATAATATAAATGAAAACATTTGGGAAATCACAACCTTGAATTTCTTGAAATGAAATGTTCTAATATCTTGGAATTTTTTTAAAGATTATTAATAAAGGGACTAAAGCTTTTCTGATAAAAAAATTTGTCAATTTGTAAATTACAATAAATGCTCACAAGATGGCATAAAATTATAATTTATTTAAAATACAAACTGATATATTCATATACTCAATATTGATTCAATTTCAATTAAAGAAACACAAAAGTGAGTAGTTTCAATTCCATCCACCGATGCTCTTGACAATAGCCAAGTTAAACATGATTTTAATGTGGGAAACAGTTGTATATCCATTTGAAATTACAGAGCTGACAATATAAATAAAATTTACCATAACCTTGCACGCCTTGTAAAAGCTTTTGCATAAATATAAACATGCAAAGCTCATTTAAAAATCATATTCTGTATAATGATAAACGTCATCAACGCTGTGTTTCTTACAAAACACGCTTTGAGCAGCAATTATCTACAGTAAAATGTATCCAAATCTATGAAGGATACTTTCACCTTCCCTACCTCGTTCTTAAATCCAAATTAATTGATTTGAATGCTAAAATGTATTAACATCGCTAAGTTGTCATATAAGCTTACTACCAAAAATGTGTTGTAATTAGAACATTGCTAATGGTAATCAAATTCCAATATACTATGAAAATGGGTCTTAATCCAAAGTAGAAGGATAGTGGAATGAATTTAACTATATTACCCATTGAAAGAAAGTTGGATAATAAAAGTCGTTTTGATGATTAAGAGTGAAGATCAGATTGGAAAAAAAGGAAGCAAAAATCGTTTTTAGTCTTAATCCATCATCAAAAAATCTAGTTCGAAAGAGTTTAAATAACTTGCATATCTTTTACAAAAGTAACTGCACTTCAAGATGTTATAATAAATAGAAAGAGCCCTTTCGTATAATAAAAAGAAATCCGAATTTTGCATGATTAAATAGATTTTACAAAATTTAGGAAATGAAAGACATGGCTATCATTATGTCTAGAACCTTGGGCCTAAGATGTGTATAAGAGATATGTTTGAAAACATGCGAACTTTGATGTGCTTAAGGAAGGAAAATTGTTTAAAAAAATCATCATTGGCAGTAGTTGGATATTCGCACGATGACTTGATAAAGGAAAGAGTGATCCGTTGTTAAGTAATTAGAGGATGGTAGTAAGTGAGCGTAATAGGATTAGCGAATGGGCTAATAAGAAATGGTATAGTTATTTGATGGTAGGAATAATGAAATAGTTTGGAGTAGCAAATTAGTCCAATTGTCGATGGCAGTCGAAGGAAGATGATTATTCCATGGCCAGTGGGTTCGCCGCCAAATTAGTTAAATTTACTTTCCCTTTTCTCAGAACCACGGCGCTCTAATTCCATTCAAATCCGTTAACTCCACGGGAATGATCTCTGAAGCACAGTCGGAGGGTTTCCACTCGCATTAATTGATTGCGACTAAAAGCACATGGATTTAGTGTTAATGCACCGCCGCTAAATACACACATACACTTAAAACACTTTACTACACCTTCCCCCACCATCTCAACAAAATCACTCGACGTGGAAATTCAGAAAATTAAAGCACAGTCTATGGACCAACCTTGAATTTAAACGACTAGATCTCTTGAATCCTCCAGAAAAAGCCAGAATTTGGAAACATTGATAAAAATGTCTGTTGGAAATATACTTTATACAGATAAACTAGAACTTCGCTATTAAATTGTAAAAATGAATTTTGGAGCAACAGCCTGAGGATTCTCTGGATATCGTTGATCTTAGTGCGAACGCTGCTATAGTATCTAGTTTTCATATGCACATAATTTCAATAGTCTAAGGGCAAAACCAATACAAAAAATTCAAAACCCAAAAATGTTCTTCCATACTATATTTAATCTGACACTGTACATCCTTTCGAAAGTTAAATATTGGTCATTATATATATATATATATATATATATAATATATATCAAAAGGGCACTTTGAACGAAAACATAAGGGGCTCTACGGCAGGAGATATAATGGGAGCAAGCTCTGAATAAGCATTGGAAAACATTTTTGTATGAAAGGACACGGAAGTTGGTACAAAATGCACCTATTTTGCAGAGTGCGTATACTTTTAAACAGACTTGTCAACGAGCGGAGCCGAGCCGAGCCGAGCTTTAGCAGAGTATTTGATATACAACGAGCCTAAAACGAGCCGTTTTTAAGCAAACCAAATGTATAGTGCTGCTTGTTAATTTGATTATGCAGATTTTTCTTATTTTTTCATTCAATATTCCTTACTTATAATCGTATTATAGAAATGTTTATTAAATAATAGGAAGAGCAATTGAAAAAATTCTGAGAGCACAACTTTTGAAAAAAAAATATCGAGCTGAAACGAGCCTCATAGAAAGATTTTCATGTGGCGAGCCGAGCCAAACTTACTCAAAATTTAAACAAGCCCAGTTTAGAAATTACAGCTCGTTGAAAAGTCTGCTTATAAATAAGGATTTTATATATATATATATATACCGAAATAGCTTATAACAAAATCACATTAAATACAGAATAATGATACAGATATGGTATCAATCTGCATGACATGGAATAATAAAAAAAAGGGTTTAAAAAATGTAGAATATTTGTGTGAAGAATATTTGTTGGTGGAAGAACGAAATGATTGGAAGGGAAGTAGTGGAATAGGTTTTGCGTAAAGTGAATAAGGGATAGATGACTTGAAAATTGAGTGAGTATGAAAAATTAACAAGCGGAAAGCGGTAATTAAATAAGTTTGGAATAATCCTTCGTCTCGAATCAATGCATAATGAATGCTTAAATTAATGCTAATTCTACAATGCAGTAAATAAAATATTTAAAAAAGGAATGACAAGCGAGTTGGTTAATATAAATTGGAACATTAAAACGTTTAATAGGTAAACAAAAGCCAACAGGAATCTGCAGCAATTAGCGAATAAAAAAATTATGCAATTTATGCATAAAATATCGTCACAGGACAATCGCTTAATTATAAAATTACAAAACCGTCATCGTTAAACTTTAACTCCTTTCCATACATACATGTCAGACATTCTGAAAATGTGTACACATCAAAAAATATTCTTTTCATCAAGAAAATGAATTGGGATCTTTCATCGATTGTTATAGTAATTATAGTAAAAAAAACTTTTCAAATTTCCTTTGAAAATATTAGAAAATAAATTCTGGACCAAACACTAGACATTACATCCACCAACCTCTCATATTATAATTAATAATTATATTTATATTTTAATGATTAGAATTGAACTAACAACTGTGCGCTCTGACACATCTGTGCATTTGTTTATAAGCGCAAGCGCAGATCCAGAGGTGTATTTAGGGTACCTTTAACACACTCTGCATGGACAGGATATATATTTTTTCAAGTACACACTGCAAATGAATTACACTCTTCTGAAAATATTTTTGTATTGGTTGTATGGCTTTTAAACTATGTTGTTATATTTATAAAACAAAACACAATGCTATTCGCTTAAAACATGATTTTTTAGAAAAAATCTTTCAAGAAATCGTATTACATGTGTACGAAAATCAGTACAACTTTTTCAAAATGTGGCGGTAAAATGAAGGTTGGATAACTTTTTTTATCACAAAAACTTTCACATTTGGTTATACTGTAATATCGCTGGGATTCTCGCATTCCGGCCTTGACACTAAAACTGTTCTAAAGTGTTACTATTTACATAAAAAAACTTGTTTATTATATACAAAATTATTAGCAACATTCAAAAACACGCTAAAAACGAAAACCCTTGGTCTGACCGATGTTACAATACACGTGGCCAATTATAGAAAAAACGGTATGGAAGAAATGTGGGATAACCTATGTCGTAGTCGTACAATTGCCTTAATTAAACATTCACAACATGCACGCCAAGTACAGATAAAGCAATGCAATTTATAACAACGTACAGAAAGCTTCGACAAAAAATTTGTTTAAACATAGTGCAAAACGTGAGTTAATACGGCTAGGCTTCCGTGAAATCAAAATTTTATTATTCCACTTAAGACCGTTGGGTTTGGTCCCAGCCCCCTTCCATACAAGTCCCATGAAATTTTCTGCAATCAAGATGTCCTGCAAGCTCAACTTCCATTTTGACAAAAATTAGCCAAAAGTACTTTGAAATCCGCAGCGTCAGAGTTTATTTGGCAATTATACCACCCCATGTGATTGCGATCAGTAAATCGCATGAGACTGAAGGATCTCGCAGAACCTTAATTAAGTCTTGTTTTTAGTCTATCAAGCATTGATTAGTAAAGTTTAACAACCGTTGGTTATATGCGCATAGTAAGGTAATACTAAATTTAGTAATGAATTTATAATTTCTTGCAATAAATAAATTCATTAGATATACATACAATTTTGTATTTATGAAAAATTGCAAAGTAGGCCCTCTTAAAATATTCGATTCTGTTATTTATTGTAATATAAATCAGGAAAAACCTTTTTCTAATATTATACTTGTACTACATGCACATATACTGAAAAATTGATACGTAACAAATGAAATGCAAGATTTGTAACCAATGGTTGTGATATGGTAACAACACTCTCAAACAGTTTTCGGTTTAGCGTAATGGGAAATGTAATTCATATTGTCTAGCGTTTTTATATTTGTGGAGTGAGAGAGGTTAGGTGAAATTTGGGAATAAAAGTAAACAACATGGAGAATGGAGAAACGCGTGCAATTAATAATAAAATGGAATTGATTATTGAAGAGCTCATTACGCGCGGGAGCAGTTCGAACGAGTAAAGCCTTGAGGGTGAGATGACGTGGTGACGTGGAGGAAAGAGCAACTAAGTACTAATGAGGGCGGACCAAGTGGCGAGGTGACAGGAGACTGCGCGCTACCTACCAGCCGAGGCTTCACGCCGAGGTCAGCAGTGACACTTCCACCAAATTAACAAGAGTTAGGGAAAATCACACTAGAAATCGCTTCACACATATGACAAAACACATTTCAAAACAATTCCTTGAAATTCCTCTTACTTGCAATTAAAACAAAATCTTTTAACAATTTAAGAGATTTCATTAAACTCAAAAAATATTATCACAGACTGCAATAGCCAATTCTATCTAGATTTCAAATTAACCAAACCTACAGTTAAAAACATATTTAAAACATTCCATCATAATCTGTGAGATAAATGCTCGCTCAAATTAAAAGGCGCTAAGAGCTCAATTTAGTTAAAAATCTTTAGATTTCTTTTTATATTTTTTATAGAAGTTTTTGCGCGAAATAATTATTACATGTATTAAACATGGGAAGTTGAATTTTACACTTGGATAGACATGAAATTCTAACAGAAAGATGATTTTGAAAACTATTACAACAATATTGTCTCAGGCAAAGAAAATAAATTTGGATTAGAAATAGTATGGTGGGTGAAAATGCACTTACTGTAATGGCCTAATTCAATTACTCCGTCTAATTTAATAAATTTGAGAAGCATGCTGATTTTCTGCATAAAGTTGGTTGAATTATAAATTAATTGAAGAGAATACAGTACTCCAGCAATTTCGGTACAAGATAACTATTTTATTCATTCCACTTTTGACAACAAATTCAAAGTTATAAATCGTCAGCTTCATGCAATAATGATTTCAACGGTGGTTCCTAAAAATTGTGCTAGGCCTTTTCTACTTCTTATAAAATCTAAGTCCCTATAGACATCACCAACCACTTTGATTAAATACTACAATCGGAGTTAACTACTTCGACTGCAAATAGCTCATTTTTGCATGAAGCTGTTACGTCATAACTATCTGACGTTTCTGTATTCATATTTTTTAAATCAATGACTATAAGTAGTAAATATATACTCTACATACTATTTTATTAACAATGGGCAATTAGTATGGGGGCAATAGAGGTGTTGTTGGCATATATATTTAAAATATTTGTTCACAAATTTAGAGACCAAATGGTTAATGTTAAATTGAACATCAAACCCATAAAAAGATTATAGAGGAAAGCATTCTTCTGGAACTTGACTTCAACAAGTGGCGGGTTAGAATAAACACCTGCTCATTGGAGATAAACAAGCGTCGCATTTTATAACCTTCGATGACAAAACGAAAAGATGTTAAGGTGATAAATTAAACAAAGAACGCATTGATAAACTTATGCATTGGTCAACAAATTATGTGACAAAAGAGGTACGCAATGAAAAATTGATTGAGAACACAGTGGAAAACACTAGAACAATGTAGACGACAAAACATTAAACAATGAACTATTAAAATATAAAACAAAGGACAAAGTTTATAACAGGAAAGGCAAAAACGGTTTGTTCAAAAAGCAGGCATAAATTGGAAAATAAAAATTATATGAGAAAAATTACAAAGAGAAAATTGAATTTCAAAACAATTTGATTGGCATTTGTTTAAACGAAACTGCACAATGAGAAATAGCATTTGAATAGAAAAACTAATTGTCTAAAATATAGTTTACAAGCAATTAGGAAAAGTGTAACAACGGGATAAACATAACTCCCTACAGAGGAAGTGAAAAATTATAAAACTTAAAACGCGAGGCACTTCTAAATTAAAAATTCAAATATCAGATAATGCAGTTGGAATTCTACTTATAATAATAAACGTCACAAGACCTCCAATATGAGCCCCTTTCACAACCCAGCATAAATGTAAAAAACTTGAAACATAACTGCAAACACAAAATTTTTTAGTCAAAATTACAACAATTTTGAAAGAGTGTCAAAAAAACGAAAAAGGTAGGCAAAATAATCAGGATTTTTAGTGTAATTATGTGAAAGTTAAAAAATAATGTTTATGAGCGCAAAGTTTAGTGGAATGAAAAGCAATTAATTGGAGACATAATAAAGTTGGAATATTTTAATCAGGAGGTAATATAATTCAGGCAAACGCTTTCAATGCAACTTAATCAACTACCTTCGCAACAGCACCTCGCTTTAATCAGTCAAAATGCGTCGAACGCTACACTTGGGGAATTTAGCCTATTGTTTAAACGCGCCCATTTCCATCATGACCGCCTGTTCAATCATGCGATAGATATTAAAGCACGGGTAGCGCTAATAGATTAAACACGTCGCTTTCACTAAGCGGCGCGCTCAAGGTTGAACTCGCTCAAACGGGGTTATACTCAACCGCGCAATTTAATCAACTAAAGTGCAGGAGTGAGCGCGTCACTAACTCCACTAACGGCCAAAACCGCATTTAATCTATCTAACATTGAATGGGACAAACCATTTCACAACACACCAAATTTTTAATTAACAATTCAACACGCAAAACAATTAACCGTATTAGTCATTAACTGCAACGTTCTATTCCATTTCCAGCGAAGAGAAGCGTTTACAAGCATCTCATTTCCATCCAACACAAAACCTATACTGAAACCGTTGAATTTAAATCACATTAGCTTATATTGATGAAACGTCCAACCACTGGAAGAGGTTCCAACATGAATAATTTTTTCCCGCGCACTTTATAAAATATTTCATATACAAATAAACTAGATTAATTGTATTTGGTAATTGAGAATTGATAAATATTACATTAACTGAATCAAAGCATAGATCATCATCAAACCACTTCCAATTTATTGTGTAACCTAATGATAGTGTAAAATACAATATTGTATGTAAGATGACACAAATACTTATGGTTTAACATTATAAATGATTTAGAAGTAGAAAGAAGCTGATGTGACAATGGAATGGAGAAGGCGGTGTAAGTTAAATAGTGGAAGCATGTAAAACGAATAAATAGGTGGGAATTTAAATATTAATGTAGATTACACACGTGCATATAATAGTTATATGCATCAGCTGCAGAGATAACACCATTAGTGAGGGAGCAATTCTGCAAAAGTGGGAGCATGAATCGAGTTGAGAACTGGTAACTAACAATAACAATTATTGATTGAGGGTTTTTTCAAAAAGTTGAATTCATCAATATATACCAGTTTAATGACGGTCTACTAACAGCGAGAAATAATCGATGTGGAGTCAGTAAAAGCACACACAGCTGCGCAAAAAGCCCACTCCCGTCTGAAATATTAAAGAGCCCGATTCCCAAACCTCATGCATAAAACATTAATAACTGCAGAAGAACTTAGTTTTTGTTGACAAAAGAAGCTTTTCTTTACAAATATATTGTTTGCCGCGGTTGGCGTTCAAAGCCCGAGTAAACAAAGTCAGTGACATTCTAAGCGCATATATCTATAATTCACGACAATGACTTCCTAACAAATAAACAATTATATCAAATAGTTTTATATGTTCCACGACAATTAGGTGGCGGGAATTCCAAGAACAGATGCATGGAGGGGAGCGTGCCAGTGGTTTTTAAATACGAGTGGATTTCAAAGTAGGCAAAGAGAAAGCCTTAATGACATAAGTATGCTGGCACTAGTAAATTATTCACCCTCACAGATACTTTAAGCTAATTGCATTACACGGGAAAAGGTCTCCATAGATTAGGTTGGCGTTGGTGAGACCTGTAATTAAATAAAGCGTCGTCGCACTATAAAGAGCCTAGTGGCGCAATGCAATTAGGAACAGAGGTTTGTTTGATGGTGGGGCTAAATTAAACATGTTTGTCATCGCACATAATGTGTTATTAGGTTGCGTTAGCAGGTATATCAACAAACTCCTCCCTGCTTGATTCGCAGTTCTGCCACAAAGTTAATTTGAGCGGTGATCCTCGTGAGAAAATTACAACGCTAATTGCTACCGAAGGGACGGCGCAGTTTGCGCGCGACATAAAATGTTGGATGCTGTGCAAAACAATAGTCGCGAAAACTGGCATAACCAAGAGCCATTGTTGAATGCCGGCGTACACCCACAGAGCGAGCCGTGGCCGCGCCTAAATTGGAGCAGCGTATGATAAGTCCGTTCAAATTAGCGTTTCGGTTGCGGCTCATTTCCCCGAGGTGACGGCATTGTTTAAGGCATTGTTTGGCTCGCCACTAATGAGCTTGGTCGATTGGTTTCACTCACACCGCTTTCTTTTATAATCTGGGAATAAACACAGAGGGAAACTGCGGTTGTTTTGTGCAAAATGCATTGTTAAACATTGGTTAGAAAAAATGACAATGCTAACGCCTGCCGGCCATTTACAGGTCTATAATTATGGAAAAGAACAACATTTAAATAATAAGCTACCGCTTAAATTAACCGTTCACAATGCCTCAACTGCAAGGGCATTTAAACGATTCCGCTGACAGTAATTGCTTTACGGGTGGAAATGTGAAACGGATGTAAACTTAATTGTCAAACAAGCACACCACCCTCATGCGAGTAAGGCTAAAATGTCAGCAGTTGCCTCAAATATTTCCTTCTCCGCGTGCCACTAATCAAATATAAATGGCGAAGGACGCCGGTGAAGCAAGTATGAAAATTCAATTACTCCATAATTATTAAAATGGGGGAGAAAATTCAAACATTAGCTAATAAAATGAAAATCATATTATGCACTTAAAGAAATGCCTACAAATTTAATCACTTCACCCCGACAAACATTTCAAAACAACACACTCGCGGGTTTCCTAGCCAACACTTCAAAGCAAGGTTCAAAAAGTTGTTTCGGGTGATTGGTTTTTTTTACATAGTTTTTTACTTTACCAATCACTTATTATATTCAATTCAGGGTTTATTAGTCATTGGTAAAACCGATTACTACTTTAATTGAATAATAACAGCAATAAATTTAAAAACGAAGATTGTAAGGGACAGATATCATGGGTACTTTTGCGTTATGTTCTGATTTAGCAATGTTTGTTCAATCTACACAGCGCCTTATCCCTCACGTCTTTCACATAGTTATTTTGCTTACATAATTCAAAATGAGTTTGTTCTTATTGCGTCGGCTCTGCCATGATGAAGAACACGGCATAATGTGAGGTTTACGATTTGGATTATGATTAAGGTAGAATTTAAAGTAAGTTAGGTTTTAAGTAAGGGTTAAGGTTATTATTATTATTATGTTGATAAATTAGAAATCTTTGCAGTTATTGGG
>CABFPE010000280.1:248646-281911 GCA_900660155.1 Hofstenia miamia | reverse complement strand
AACTATATATATATATATATAAGCAATAGATCAATTCCATGGTTACACATAAGGTATGAATATAAACGTATATAATTATACAGAGTGACATTTTTTCAACATACGATTATAATGGATCAAAAACCGGATGGGTTAATTATATTGGACGCGGTGTACTAGTAAAAAGAAATGTCTACAATTGACTATGTATGAATCAAATTAAAAAGAATAATAAATCTAAACTTTATTGATCTAAAAACCTAAGCTTAAAAGGTGCTTTTTGTGTTATGTGCAGTGTTGGTCGATTTAAATCATTCGATTTAAATCATTGATTTAAATCGGATTTAAATCAAAGAACATTATTAGTTCAATTATTGATTTGAATCAAGTGCACTAAAGAGATACAAGTAGTGTATTCAATTGTTTTGAAGACATTGCCCTAATATTGGAATGAATTGGCAAGTTCTTAATTTATTGTTTTGCATGTTTTTTATCTTCAGTTTATTTAAAATTTATTAAATTATTGTATTTCAAAAGAAGTAGTATCAAAATGATTTCTAATATTTACTACCCTAGAAGATTGTGTAAAATTGAAATTTAGATAAAAAAATCTGATTTAAATAAAAAAATCCGATTTTTTTAATTCAAAGCTTATTTTCCTAACACTGGTTATGTGTCATTTCTACCTGGAAACCCTCCGCTTAAAAAAATATTTAATTAATGTTTGTACGTTGTTACATGCACATGATAATGATTGTAAACTAGCTACACTTAATATCAAATCTGAATAAAAACATTTAAAACAAAACATTATAAAAATGTTAAATTTCTTGCATGTGATATGAAGCGGCATATATACTCTGTGGAAAGGTAACTTTAAAAATTATCGCGATATTGATATTTTCCTTTAATGGCATGTGAAGAAACCTGCACAGAAGTGATTTGCTGCAGATCAAGGCAATATAATTATCCGAAACTTTGAGGTGACAATTGGTGGGCTTTTGATCAGACGATAGATCTAAATAATTTTAATTATAATTATTATCGGACGTATTTCAACTTTGTACTATATCTATAAGTACTAACAATACAAAAGATGAATGGCATCTGTAAGTTCAAATTTCAATACGATCCGCTATCCATAAGACCCAACAAAATTATTTTCCACTTATTGGTATTTTAATCCTCAAATTCACGACAAACATTTTGGAGATTATCTATGTGAGTAAAAAATTCAAGCTGAAAAACAAAAATTTTAAAATAGAGTTAATTTTGAAATGAGATGGTTTTAGTTTTTTTCTAAAACAAATATGTGATTGACATTCGTTTGTAATCGATGAACCAAAGTCAAATAAAAAATTTGTTATTCGCAGAAATATATTTTTTAAATAAAAGAGTAAAAGAAAATGTTCAGCGAATGCTTTAAACTAAGGGACAGTTAAAACGCAATCTGGTGGAGAAGACAATAAAACTGTAGCATATCAAAACAACACGTGGAAAGAAGTCAAAGCTGACGGAAAAAACACATGTGTTGCTTTAAGTACCCATTCCCTCAGTCAGCCAACTGTTACAACGACTGCCCTAGTCCAACCCTCTTTCTATGAACTCACCAAAAAACTATTTCTCGCATCATAAGTAATGCTAAAGTAGCTAAATATTTCCAATCACAAATACATTCTATCTTGATCATAATTCAGTATTGAAAAACTTTGGTAAGTTTAAGAATTTCAAAAAATAGTAAAATTCAAAATAACAATAGCGTATGCGGGAGGTAAAGATTTGTTAAAATATCATTCGTTTACTTTACTAATCGTAGGAGGCCTTTAAAAATGGAGATGATGGACATGAATTTATTTGTTAAAAATAGAAGGAGAGGGGTTGTGATGCGATTGGTTCAAAGCCCGATAATGCATAAATTGTAATTTATTAAGCGAGGTGAAGACAATTGCCCATTCAATTAGAGAATATATGGGAGTGCATTTGCTTAATTAGAATGCATTGTTCCTACTCCCCGATCTAGAAAGGATCAATTTCTCATTAAAATTAATATTAGAAATGATAAGTAAGATACAATTTATTTTTTCGTATTAATATCATATAATCTGCAATAATTTCAAAAACAAAATATTGCTGCCTCATCAGTTGAAAGTAGCCATTGTAGTGGTTACGCTTGGATTTTCAACGAAATTCATTGTAAATGAGATGAAAATCGATCCCGGTATAAAGTTTGTTCGCGGATAAAAAGTTACAAATTTTAAATAAAGCTTCTGAAAGCTTTAACTCAGAAAATCAGAAAATTCAGTTATAACGTAATAATTTAGTAATTATTCAATGCTCCATAAATTGGTAAATGCATTCTGAAATCTACTAGTCGGGTTGAGACGGGCCCAAATGCAAATGGACATTTTCTACTTTTTTCTTGAGCATAATAAATTGATTGAGTGTGAAAAACAATCACATAGTTAAAGTAAAGCGCTTAAAATAATGGACTTATATTTTCGACTACAAACGTTCTTTTCATTTTTTAGTTGGAAACTGTTCCACTTTACTATGCAACAATTCTATTTCGAAGCATGACGACAAACGAAGTCCTGCACCACAAAAATAAGTGATCAAAATTGCGAGAAGAGCTAACTTTTAATTTGAAAAACAATTAAATACTGTAAAAGTTCTTATTTAAAATAGAGTTTTTTAAATTGGGAATGAGATTTTATGGATTATCACTTAAATTAGATAAAATAAAATATAATCAGAATTTGGCATGCAATCTATTGGGTGTCAGTTAGGCGGAAAACAAACTAATCATGTAAAAATTATCAAATATTTTAAAGGCAGTTTAATTTTTACAAATTTAAATAAAAAAATTTTAAAATGCCATTTAAAAACTTAGGTAACATGATAAAAACAGTTGCATGAGTAAAAAATAATAATGTATTGATTAGCCTGATAATTACAAAAGTTTGTCCTGAAATATCCAAGAACCAACGCAAACACTTTAAAATACTGGAGATTAAGATTTGATATATATTTAAAAAAGCTCTTTGATAAATGGATTAATTCATTATATGAATTCCATTACAGACGAGTTCAAATTATATGTATGCCGATTAAGATGTATTTAAAGATTCCGGAAAATTAAATCAATTTTAATTAATTCCAATTAATTCTAAACAATTAAACTTTACCGTAGCTAACCAATTACTAAGTTATTTGGTAATACGTTTTAACTGAATTAAATAATTAAACAAGGAAAGCAATTTCATTTTCCAGATTACGAGTAACTCTTTGAGATCATTAATATTATGATTACAAATAAAAACTGATTCCTCAAAACTTGTATAAATAGAAACGAGATGTTTGTGCAAGAGATGCAGTGTGTCAGAAGATAGAAGAGTGTTTTTACAAATTTAAAATAGAGCAATTTGAATACAGTAAGAATTATATAAAAGGGATAGAAAGAAATGTGGTTATTAGAAAGGATGCTATATTAAAACATTAATTTAGTAATTGCAGGCTTGTTTCCTGATAATGGAAGGCAATACATGCAAAATATTAATAACTGGAAAAAGTGACAATGTAACCTGTAAAGAAGAGTAGTTTATAAGAATTTGAAATAGATTGGTATTAAATAGCTAGGAAATTATTAAAAGAATAATAGAAGGTGCGAACGTGTTTCATTCATTGAACAATCGAATAAAGTATTAATTGAAGCGGCAAATTTTCTATTGTTAAAATAAAAAATTAAAAAGTTTAACAAGTGATTAAGTTATTATATTTAAAACATTTAAACAATAGCGTAAGATTTAAAAACTAAATCAATATGTCAACTGTTTACGTGAAGGAAGTGTTGGTTGGTGAATTAATTATAAAAGTTAGAATTATAGGAGAGAGAGAAGGGGTCGGTTGAAGCATACATCGGTCGGTTAATTAATGAGAATATATTTTAGAAAACGTCACCAGTGAAGAGATGAGCGTTCTTTATAATGACTTGGGTAAAGTGTCTTTCCGAAAACATTTTTAATTACTAGAATTGACTTCCTGCGGCAACAAAGACTGACTTTTTTTCATCTTTCCCACATGAATGTTTGGGAAGGTAAACGGAATTAAATTTTCCACAAAATTGTTTGTTGATGTAATCATTAAAAACATCATATCCTCCCGATTTAATTAAGAAATTTTTAAGCAAATTAGCGCGGGAATCAGTTAGAAAAACACTCGGTGAAATTAGCAAGCGCCGTGTCGCACTTTGACAATATTACCAACAAAGCTATTAAATTATAAAACAAAGCCATTAATAGAGTGAATCAATTACTTCTTTAACTACCAAATCATCTCAATAGCACGAGGCTTTGCAACCACACACTCAATCAATCACATTTCATAGCATCTCTAACTGTTGTGTTATTAATTCATGAAACTTAAGTAATTATGACGAAAAGCTTTTTATCAATTTAATAATTCATAACTAATTAATAAATATCAAGATAAAAACTTCATCACCCGTGGCGACTGAATTTGCATCAAAGTAATCACTTAAGAAGAATGCGTCGACTGCGGTTGATTGCTAAAAATTGAAAATAAACTAACGGATGCTTCTTCAGCAGACATTATGATAATCCAAGTAGTAACGGTGAAAATCTATGTATTCTAAGGTATAAGAGGGGTCAAAATTAATGAATAGATGATCTGGATGGTAAGAGGAATGGAAGCATCTCTACTGAAAACGATTTCAAAATCATGATACAATTCAGGGGTTTTTGACCTTTTTAACCTTTGAACTAGGCACCCTGAAAAAAACAAACAATTCAGAGCAATAATCAAAGGCGTACATGTTGGAAAAAAACATGATTAAAATGTTTCACGTGTTCCGAAAGTTTTTTCTATCACATACTGAAAACAGTTCATGAATATAATTGGAAGTATTTGGAAAAATAGCTAGAGATTTCTAGAAATGCTGCATTCAAAAAAAATGAATTCGTATTTTTCAATTTATTGGCTCTATGCACACATAAAATAACACGCTATGAACATTATTGTATACGAATGGATTTCAAATCCTACAATAAACTCTACTCTCGAAACGAGATGTGAAAGTTACACCAAGATAGGCAAGGTTCAATACTTATCACCTTCAGCACAATCACAATAAACTTTAGATAAATTCATACATGTATCGAAAAATGATAAGCACCTTAATTCCATAAAATCTTGAATTTTCTAGAACATTCACATATCAAAACAACGAAATGGATTTAGATCAGTAAAAAAATCATCAATTAGGCATCTTAAATTAACGCACGATGTTCACGTGATTAACTGGATTTCAGATAAGATAACGAACATCTGCAAACAAATATCATTAAAAATTAAAATGCAAATAAAGAAATAGAATTTGGTCAATAGATGGACTTCCAAGAATAAAAGACAGGATGAAAACATCATACTTGTGAAATTGATTTTCATCTATTTGGTTCATGAAAAACATTATAAACTATAAAAACAACCAAAAATAAATACACTCTTTCACAAAATAACACAAGGTTTAGTAAGTAATTTGTATTGGAAAAAGAAATGAATTGAAAAAATTAAAAATTATGAAGAAAGTTACTCCAATTATTTATAAACACATTAGGCTGTTGAATATAATAGTTTCGAAATATATTAGATATATTTTTGAAAAAATGCTCTGTTTATAACACCCCACTTAAACATATTACACCTGCACACGTTTTGTATCTGATGGGTTCCAAGAAATGATTAGAAAATTTTTAAAAAAGAAAATCATTCAAAATCGAGGGAAAAAGATAGCTGTTTGATGCGAACAATTAGAATGATTTTAAAAATGCCTTAAGTTAAAAACAAAATTTGATGTGGAGCATCTTTCGGAATTATGACGTACCTAATTGTAGCGTACGCTGCTTGCTGATTGGTTGAAATATCTCTGCCAATCGCAAATTGGCATAGAGTACAAACTTATACTCGCATCACGAGAGTCGAACATTTAGTCTAAATCGCTACATATATTAGCCACACAACTCATCAAGTCGTCTAAACAAAATTATTCTTAGAGAACTCTGTTTACTTTCTCGTCTGTTAGTGTTTGTCAATAATGATGAGCATGGAAATGATGCAGCAAGCTGCGAATCATCACTTAATGGATGATGACATGAAATCTCCCTTATCGCCTAACAATGGAAATCAACAGCAAACTGGATGCTCGAAAGGCTCCATGGACAGAGTTAAACGACCCATGAACGCGTTTATGGTTTGGTCACGAGGACAAAGAAGGAAAATGGCACAAGAAAATCCCAAAATGCACAACTCAGAAATCAGCAAACGCCTCGGCGCAGAATGGAAACTGTTAAACGATGGTGAAAAACGACCCTTCATAGATGAAGCTAAAAGATTACGTGCTCTACATCTTAAAGAACACCCCGATTATAAATACCGTCCAAGAAGGAAAACCAAGACCCTCATGAAAAAAGATAAATTTGGATTACCTGGTGCTATTATTCCTACAAACGGCAGTGGACCAATTCACAGAAGCGCACACGAGCAGTACGTAATGAATGGATACATGCCTCCACCAACAGCTGCATATCCTATGGATGCTTACCAAGCAGCTACATCCCCAGCACCATTCCAAACCCGTTATCCGGACATGAGTCAATTGTATGCTCCTACGTCTTATTATCCACAAACAGCATTCCAACAGCAGTCACCAAAACCACACAGTCCTCCCCCAGACTACAGACAACCACAACAAACTCTAGTTCAACAGCAGCAGCAGAAAATGAGTACGTATGGGAGTATGAGCGACATGATGTCACTGTATCTACCTCCAGGAATGGACGATCCACAGCGGCAGATGATGTCACACCACTATCACCAATCTATGCACCCGCCGCCTCCGACTCTCACCCACATGTAAACATCCAGACTCAATCATGAAATCACAGTTTGTAGTTAAATTCAGGTTGTGCGATCAGCCTTTAATAAAATGTCATTTATTACAATTTTATAAATTTATTTATTCAAATATTTTTTAAGATTTATATGTGTTCCAAAATACATCATTTTATAGTTACCTATTTTTCAAAATTTAATTTATTATTGTCTCACATGTTTTATATTTTTAAAATAATTCTAATAAAATTACTTTATGTTAAAACAACTTGAATGTTTTCTTCATTACTGTTGAATATAAGTAATTATTTATATGACAAAAAATAAAAACGTTTTTAAAATCCTAATTTTATTTTTGCATTTTAGAAAAATAACTTTAACCATTTATAGGAATTCATTTGAAAAATAAAATTTACAACATATAAACTAAGTGCTTTCGGACGAAATTAAAGTAAAATGTCATTTCCAATAAACTAAATTTATAGAAACTTAAAATCATTTAAAAATTATTTGATAAAATAATAATTTATAGAAAAAAATATGCAAAAAATTAATTCTCAGTAGTTTTTAAAAAAAATTAATTATGCAAACACCTTTTATACAGTAAATTTTTATAAAACTTTGGAAAATAAATAAAACGAGGTAGTGTAGGAAGGAAAGGTGAAAAGCAATAATTTGTTCAAAGGTGGACTGGAGTGTAATTTAATAAAGTAATCCGTCAGGCAATCGGATTAAGCAGCGATCATATGATTGTAAATTTATATTGAATATTGGATATGTGTGCGCTTTTAATGTGTAATTAAAAGTTGTCATAATAAAATAGGTGAATTAGCGACTTATGCAGCCGCACACCTGTCTAAATTAATAAACTCATGAAAGAAAAACCATCAGCTATCAACAGATGGCGCATAAGCAAATTAGGTTAAAAAGCTTTGAGCGGGTCACCATTTTACCGACTATAAAAATCTCCAATAACCAAATTTTTAGGGTCAAGTCGGTTAAAGCTCAAAACAGGTCAATGTTAAAGGCAACAGATATTGCTTTCTGATATATCCATATTATTCACGAAGTGTAATTAAAAACCTAAAAAAAAGATTTGAACTATAAATATTGGAGTTTTTCCAGAAATCTAGGTTAATCAAATCGTAATGTTTCTAAGCAAGGTTCAACTTCCATTTTTCACCTTTTTAAATTGAAAATTTTAAATAATAGTGAAGAAATCCCAATGAATTGATCGTTTGTACGCATAACAATTGGATATTGATAAAAAAATATTAAGATGTTTTGCATTTTAATGATAAGTCACTTTTTAATGAAAATCTAAAAAATACACGCCATCATTAGACAAACAATACACATGAAAATTGTTAAAAATAATTCAAGACAGATTTCGTTGTAAATGGGAGTGCTTCACTTGCTAAAAGCTTACAATTAAAAACATTTGTTTATCGATTAAAGCGCGCGCATTTTATATTATCCAGTACAATGCATCACGACCAAACTGACAGAGTAATGTACAATAAGTCTCAAAATAAACACAATCTGTAATTGATTTAATGCCACTATGTGGGTTTGAATTTTTTATCAATCATGGACAGCAAGTTGCTATTGAAGGCGCCCTGGATATGGTGACCAAGTCTGACTAATATTTTCGAAAAACTAGGTATGTCATTGACACGATCGACTTTCAATGTTGTCTGTTAAACTGAATCCCAATTCACTGATTTGTATGCAAAGAATTCGAGAAAATTTAAGAGTGGAATATTAAAGGTATGCTGATCTCAAATGAAACAGACTTAATGACACTAAAATTGCATATTTATACCCTTTCTATTTGGAACAAGCCAAACTTACAAAAATTAGTTCAAAATGTGCTTATTTATTAAAACGAAAACCTAAAGCAATTAGGCATCAACATTACATTAGCAATATTAAATAGCAGGTAATGTTTCGCTTTCATAGATTACATTGACAGTTTGCAAGTGTTAAAAACATGTTTCGGTAGGTTACTGGTTGGAAGAACGCTTTAATAAACACCTGAAGTGTAAATGGGAGACATTATTACAAGTTATTAGCGATAAAAAGCTATTAAGAAGACAAAGGAGTGTGAAAACAGTACCACTTAACAACAAAACAAAGTTTCACTTCAACACAAAGCGAAACAAGTGATACATGAAAACGATCAACAGTTAACAAGATTTTAAACAAAGCGCGTAGCCACGTATAAAATGATGCGCCCTGTTGGGACGATAGAGCATCGATGAATTGAGTTGTGAGCAACTACTGACAGTTGGACAAGTACCAAGCTTAGCATGCAAATAGCTATCGTCTCTGTTCAACTTACAATAATTAGTAACGTAATTGCATTATAACTATGTTGATGACTTATGCGGAAATTTCACCCATAACAATTATACTGACTTACACTGTACTCATTCTGACCTAGCTATCCTTTTAATCCTTCCACTCCAAAGCAAAATGATGTTCACATCAACATGTAAAAAGTATTTTCACAATAACAAATAAAATTCATTGATTTCATTCTAATATCCTAATAAACAAAGAACCATCTTAACAATGATTGATTTGCATTGAACATATTTTTTTTTGCAAAAAAACGTTACACGTGTTTTATTGATTAATATATATAAATCTGTTCTGACGCAGTAAATGGAATAACTATCCATTATCTTTGTACTGAGCAAAGCAGCATCTCCAATGCTATTCAATTCAAAGAAGCATCGAATTCGCCCACAGCTCTCATTCTTATTTTCTTTGTTATGAAAAACACTTGTTAAAAATGTCCATTTCAAGCTTTCGACATTAAAAAGTATGAAACTTTAAAATCAGATGCAATTGATAGATGAAATCTTTCGAAAAAACATAGTATGAATATCTATACATATATATATATATATATATTGGCGCTGGGTATTTTTCAGTAAATAGGTACTGCCCCCAGTACAAATTCTGGCGCTGAGCATATGGGTTTTTGAAAAAATCCAAGTTCAGGCGCAATTTTTTTTACATAATCTCACATAGGGTCCTCATTAACAGATCTATTAAAAAATTTGAGTTATTTTTTGAGGCCTCATATGGCATGATGGCGCTAGGTATATGGGTTTTTGCACAAAACTGGCGTTTGGTACAAAACGAAATAAAAACCATATACCCAGCGTCGGAATATATATATATATATATATATATATATATATATATATATATATATATATATATATATATATATATATAGGGTAGGTTATGAGAGATGCTTTATTCAGATAAAATAAGGCGTATCATTGAATGACAAGTAGGCAACTAAAAAATATGTGTCTTTTAATGCATAGATGATTTGTTATGATTCTCATTGTATTGGTAAACAACAATGCTATCAACATTAGACAAATATCTTGGAACAATTATAAAACACATTTTCAAAAGCAATTAAAATCACGTCAATTCAAAAGCAAGGTCATCAACTGAGTTTCTAAAAATATTGCTGTGAAAAGCGAGTTTCAGAAAGAAAATACTTCATTTTCTAATACAAATTTAGAGCCAGAGTAAAAATTATTTTCAGAAAACGAGGAGTTCGTTATTTTAAAAAGCCTTAACTACCATAACAAAGGGCTTTTCGATAAGAATAGGAATTATTGAATGCACTCAAAATTTTTTAAGTAAGCATGCTTCTTAAATATCCATATGCAAAAGTTCACTATTTCTTACACTTTTGTTTATTTACACAATCAAGTGTGCATATTCAGTCAGTGTATGATTTCAGTTGCTTGATTATAGACCAGTCAATACCGGATTGTTATATTTGCTAGTATATAAAGAATTCTCCTAGTCTAAGACTTCTCTAACAGGACATATTTGAGCCGAATTTATTGATGTTTACAAAGTCCAAGCATGATTCTCAATTGAGCCTCGTGTAAAAATAAATGCATCGCCAAAGAAAATTTCTCAAAAATGTGGACAAGAAAATGAATTATTATAATTTTAGGGCGGGATCATATTGGCTTCCGTTAAAACAAAAATAATTACTGATAATAAAAATTAAGAAACGGAATTTATGTTCAAAGATAAATAATACCTTTGAAAATGGAGAATTAACTTAAATCCGTTGAATATTCTAAAAAAATTTTACTCACTCTAAATGTATATAAATTCCTTAAATTCAGATCAAAATATAACAATTGATTCTTAATTCGATTTTCCATTTTGAAAATGATAAATAGTGTTATACATTTAATATGTTAATATGTAAGTATAGTCGGAACTAATTTTTTACAAAATCAAATGCGTGCATAATGAGATTAAAGATAAAACTAGGCGCGGTCCTAAAAATAATTTAACGGGGAGGCGGTAAAAATGTATTTACTAAAAATATTATAAAACTATTATATATTTGCAAGTTATACAAAGTCTAATCAAATTTTGTAAGAATTTCAATGATATATGAGGTGCTTCACAAAAACTTTAAGGTTTATATTTATACACATGAAAGCAAGACTTTTTAAGACGTCCTTTATTGATGAGAGAGGAGAAAATGTTTGGAAAAAAATTGTTTTATATTGTATTAAAAACACTAAAAAATTTCTTATAATGCTAAGACCCAAATTATAAACTAAATTATAAGATATCGAAAAGTAAAAAAATTTTTTATAAATTTTTAATGATGTATGCACGTATGCAAAAGACGCAATCTCTATCATGATTTATTACATTTGTCGAAGCTAAAGCAAATAAACCATAATTGTAAGCAATAAAAATAATAATAATGTAAACTTTATTTGAGCTATAGACCTGGTGACATAAAATCTCACGAGTGACTAAACATTTCCAGGGAAAAGTTTTGAAAATACCAATTATGCTCCACCAACCAATAACTTATATTTAGGAAGTTTCGAACTAGAAAGACAGTATTGAATTAAGAAATATTAAAAGTAAGAAGAAAAACAATGTGGACCAATGCTCACACTTTCATATAAATGCTTGAAAAACCATGGTGAATGATTTAAGCAGTGCCCACTTAATACATAGGGCAATGCCATTGGCAGCAGATCTGACGAAAAAGGCTCGTAGAATATAAGATATTACTTATGAAACTTTGAAAAAATGACAACTTAAAATATAATGCATTTATAGTCTCAATAAAATATATCCCCTTTTTTGAGAATGCTGTGAATGCCATGGCAGTGATATTTAAGTCAAATGATTTTTAGCCCACTATCTTATAGAACTCAAGTTAAACTCTCACACAGAACTGCGTATTGACGTACATATTTTATCCAATTCACTTATGAAATCGTGCTAAAATAAATTTGGACAAACACATCAATAGTTAGCTAATAGTTGGAGTTGACATGCTATTGTTTTTCAATATATTTTTTGATATATTTATATAAATATAAGAATGTTTAAAACCTCCAAAACGTTTGCTTTCAATTATTTTTGTAACCCTGGTGATATGTAGACTTTGTAAAATGTATATAAATAACGATAAAAATTCAATATATGTATTGAAAAACCTCTACAAATTCTAAAAATATAATTGAATTATACATTTTTCAATTAAAGTTAGTTCATAAAATATTCAGGCTCTGTTAAATTTAATCTAAATTTCACATTTAGAAATTAAATAAATAAATGTCTATAGGCAAACGAATACATACAAATTAAACCTCTCAATCAATATTTTAAACTTCATTTTAATATTTATTATGAAAAAAAATTGAGTATATGAAAAAGGTATATTATAAATTTAAAAAGCTTATACTGGTAGCATAGCAATACAAAAACGAGTTATGCATATTTTTTAAAAAATAAATATAATAAATCATATGTTCTTAGTAGCCAATATTAAACATGTAATGCACACGCCCTATACTATACTTATGTAAAGTTCCACATTTCCGCATAGAAGAGTAATATAATAATAAATAGAGTTATCAGCACTTGAATAATATTGCACTACAAATTCTGATTAGTTGTATATATGTAATTTTCTATACCAAAGTTATTTAAATTTCCCCATTTCCGAATAACTCGAGTAATATAATAATACATAGTTGGTAACACTTTAATAATATTGCATCACACTAGTTGTACTAATAACTAATGCATATACAAAATAATCCAGGTTACAAAATATTTACAATGAAGCATAACTTACTACAGAACCTCTATTTACAAGAACTACTTCACATAAGGAAATACACAAAAAATACAAACGAAAAAAAGTAAGGAAAAAAATCTAATAATAGAGAACACCAATAGTGCAATCCACATAACATGGTTTTATAAGATAAATTTCTCAAAATTTATAATATAGTGTTCTTTGATACATCCATATGTACTAAATATACCATTGCTCTGCTGCGAAAACTTTAATATATGTTTAAATTAAATTACTGTTATTAATTTTTGTTTGTTATAACTATTGATACAGTACAATCCCTTTAAGCAGATTCTTAATTTATGTACAGTATGATCTCTGAGAAAGAACCAATAATGTTTGGCATAGTATTTAAACGAATAAAAATCTATTTTTATGAAATCGATGTTTAAACAAGGTTAATCAGATGTCGTTTCCATCCAGTTCGGTAAATTAACTAGTTGAAAACAACAATTCCTCGTTTTGATTGTTAGTAGAAAAATAAACAAACGAAACTACTGTGGAAATGAGAAGATTTGGATAATGTCTAAGCGAATAAGATAAAAAGAGATTAAATGGGTATTGAAGACCGCCTTCATCCCTGTCAAAGCGGATAGTTGTGAAAAGCAAATTAAGTAGGGACCGTTTGAAAACATGCCAACAAAACATTTAATAAACCAATGGGATGGATTATCCACTGCAACTGCAAACAACCGCTTCTATATTGCGTTTCATCATACAAACTAATAAAGTAAACAAAGAGAATGGGATACTCAATTTCACTACAAATAAAACGCGAACTAGAACTTCAAGATGCCTAGAGTAGACTTGATAAAGCTAATCTTTTTTAAACAATCACATGGAGACTACAAAGAAGTTCTGAAGTATTCACTTACACAATCTATCTTGGCTGGAAAAAAATATTTTACTTAGAAAAAAACAAAAAACTGTTTTATTTGTTTTTTGTTTAAAACATGTTTTTTTCACAAATTATTTTTGAATTTGTTATAAAACCTGGTCAACAGTTATGATTGCTCATCTTTTAACAGACGACAGCAAAATTCAAAATGATGAACTTTTTCATTCAACACGGTATTTCGTAGCTCGGCATTGACACATACCTTGTACTAAAAATTCTTTCAATACCAGTAGTTTAGGGGATAGAATCAAAATTATCGTTCAAACTTTTCGGGAAGAACCCCCACACAATAACAATGTGCAAATCGTGTATCCCATGCGCGTGTAAAAAAATAAATGAAAAAACCGTGAAAAATGACATCTGCTTAAAACACTGTTGAAAACATGTTTTAAATAAGCCAGCCCTGCGATCTATAAGACCTACTTTACCTAGGCAAACTTCCAAATAAATTACTATAAAATTCAAATTTTCTATATTACACAAATCATAAAAGTTAGAAAATTCTGCATTATTGATCGATATGAGAAGTTTGAAAAACGCAACCTTTCGAGATATTAAGTAATAAATTTATTAAAATTAGAGAACGATAATGTGGAAACAGCATTTTTTGAGATTGGAATAAACTAATTAATATGAAATAAACCCAAGCTAAAATGACAATGAATACATGCTCAATGTGTCGGCGTAGGCACCTTGCAAATCTGGAATCATGGAAAGTTCATTGGAACAGTGAATATACAAAAATAATGAATTGTTGAATAATTGTGTTGTGAAAAATCTTATTGTATTCATTTTCAATGTAAAATTAAATAGAAACACAAAGCATTCTCATGTTTTCATTGTTACAGGAAACATGTTCATTTCGATTTATCAATGTAACCTTATTCAAAAGCCAAATTAAGAATTAAGTTGATTCTTCGAATCGTGCAGAGATATTTCACCACAAGGAAAATATTCCATTCTCAGCAAACAGAATCGGTATGTAGATATCATTTACTTAATCTAATATCGATATCTTTACCATTATATTAGAAAAATTGACTTTGATATAATATAAGAAAATAAAAAATGGAAAATGAATTAATAAAAAAGTATTACAGTTTCATTAAATTTCTTCACACGAACACAACACACAGATGGAATCAGCTACAAGTAAGGATGTTTCTATGACATCATCACGTTTACGAAATATTCTACTACAAATAATGCTAAACGAGCATGCAATAATAAAAGTTCATCAACAATAAATTTCAACAGAAAAAAATATGTATCACAATAAGTACCATACACTTCATTAAAATCGAAATAAGAAATATTAATTATTTTAAAAAAACAAGTATATACAGTATATAATTAGAAATTCGTTTTCCGCAAATTGAAAAAAATAAAGATAAATGGAATGTTGAGTGATTAAAAAATAATATAAAGAAATCCAGAAATGATAGATGCTCTGTGTGCATACTTTCCCATTGTTGCACAAATATTTTAATAATCAACAGGAGAGATGAAAAGATAAAATCCAAAACCCCAAGTTGTACAAGAATGACAAAATGAGAATAATCCAAAATTGGATCTAAATAATTTTATAATAAATGTGGGAAAAATGATCTTAAAATGCAAATAAAATAACTGTAAAAAGATGTGAAAAATAATGTGAATGAAGGAAAAGGAGTGGAGTAAAAAGAAAAGTAATTTGTAAATAATTAATAAGCATACTTTTACAAATGCGTGGATTTGATGCGATTAAAGCTTAGTAGACAGAAGGGGGAGGGTTTTTAAGTGCATCTACAATTACTGGAACGTAAGCCTTGTATTAGAAACAAAGAAGAAATTAGAAGCGAGCGTGTTAATAGCTTTCTGTCCAGGTGGATTAAGACACTCACATTCCATAACTTTGCAAAGACCCATTTAACTATTTAGTGTCCTACTTTACGAGTGAAAACCCTATTATGGAAACGGATTTTCAAACTCAAAGTGAAAGACAATGATCGTCTGAACTCGAAATTCTTTCGAAACTGCTTGAACTACGAAAAATAGTGCAATACAATTCCTCATCGAAAAAACATCTTAACTAAGTATGAGACTATATGTAGTTAAAAGAATTGGTGTATAAAAGTGGAAAATACTTTGGAGAATTAGTTTCATTTTGATTAAAAACTGTTCTCGAATGAGTACATAAATTTTTTATCAAGAATTAAAAACTGTAGTGAAATAAAAGAAGTTAAAGTAATTACTTAAGTTTAATTAAAAAACTAAATTAGAGATGAAGAGTTAGTGTAAATAAAAATAAATTTGCATCGCTCTTCTGGAATTGGCAGACGAATAAATGATGAAGGAATAAAAATGAGTGTTGACACGCCACATGAGAATATAATAAAGACATTAATAAATAATAGCAAGACACGATATCGAGTGCGTGGACATTTAACAAGATTAAATCGCAATAATGGTACATTATTTAGCATGTCGTTTCTCGGGCCCACCGATGACATGTGCGAGTATTTTATTAAAACACAGGTGGGAAATTAATAATTCCACGTTAATGCCCCTTCACTCAAGAAATTAATATCGTACACTCGACCAGGATTTGAGGCGACTTAAATTAGAAATTTATTACCATCCAGGATGCACAAGAAAAAATCCACACCCAGCTATATCAACGAGAGTTGAACATTTTAAAAGCAACTTTAAATCCACAAGAGTTTCTACTGCTGAGTGCGACAAACTTCATCCTTCCCCTCAATATCTCTACCTATATACACTGCAGAAAGTGTAAAATCTCTTCCACTACACATAATGTCTACATAAAGGAAACCTGCAAATCATGAAATAAAATTATATATTTTAGAGATGATAACACTCCAGAGAAATCCTAAGTTCATTTTTCAGTGATTTTAATGTGCAAATATATAACAACTTTGGAAAAAATAATAAAGAATTATGATGGCCTTTTTAAAAATAGTGAAAAATTGCGAGAATCAATGTGAACAGTGAAAAAAATTGAATGATGATAAACAAATTAGACTGGAAGAACATAAGAAAATTCATTAAGACTTGCTAATCTAATACTGCTAACGATAAGGTTTTGTGTGAACCAAGGTTTGTGAAGAGACCAATAAAAGAATACAATTTCAAGCATTGAATAAATCTTTGGTGTCTCTAAAACTACAAAAATTTTGAAAAGATTATTGCAATGATAAACAATTATAAATCAATACTTTTAGTCAAATGATTGAGTGACACTGAACTTTTAATCAACTAAAATAAGTCCTAGGTAAATTAAAAAACCTTGAAATCAAATTACAAAAACAACTTTGAAAAATCCTGAAAATGGTATTTAGGAAGTATTGAGAACTCTGACGAACGCTAAAATAGTCTCAGTACGAACTGGCAGGTGATTTGAGTAAAGAAAATTTTATTAGTGACATAAGTCCTATATTATTATGATGGCTTTAGGTGACTTAATTTTAACCGTTTGATTTGAGAATGGATATTATAGGGGGTATTAAAAATTACTCATAGTTCAGCTGATTGAAGTAGGATTCATAAATCATTCTAACGCTTGTAAAGTGATTGGATATTAATGCGCACAGGTGTAAGTGCAACTGTAGCATGATGTTGCAAACGATCTGCGGCAATTAAGCCATGAGGATATTCTCCATTGCGCAATCAATATTAATTGATACACATCCTATGGTCAAAGTTACCTTGTTGTCTGGCTCCAAAAGAATTAAAATTTAAAACTACAAGTGCTACCCCCGCACATTTCAAAAGCAAACAGCATTTTATCAACTTTTAATAACCTACAAGCAAACTTACACTAAAAATAATACTTAGCATTTAATTCCAAAATTTTCTTCAAACTTTAAATAGTTCACAAACTATGGTATGTGCGCTTTTAGATATTAGTAGTAAAGTAAATTTGGAAGGATGTAATTCTGTGGAAAACAAATTTTTCATAAAGAACTATTTGGTAGTTGTTCATTAATTTCTTGTCAACGAATTCAGACCATTTTCTAAACTGGAAATGTATTGAACTGTCATTGTTATGGTACATACATGAGCAGGAAAATTCCAAAGGTAGAATGCAAGACAACCTAACAGAATTCTACATGTGAACGATCGGTTGTAGTGCTAATGCTAATAAAAAATGCAGGGTTTAACTAAATCTTCATATCAAAATTTAGGCCTCCATCAAAGTCTGATATTTGTTTCGTTTGCTTAATATTGAAGATTTAAGTTTTGAATTAAATAACAAATAAAAAAGGGCCACCAAAAATTCAGTTAATGAGACGGCGTTGTTCACGTAATGTCAACATTTGTGACCATAGGGAATCAATTATTTTTAAGTGAAACAAAAGGTACAGCAACCACTCTAGAGAAATCAACTGGCCAATTAATTGCAAAAAAGAAATTACAGCGATAGACAAATATTTAATAACGACTATTGCAATACTAAACTTACATAATAAAAACAATAGCATTTAAAGTAAAAATAATCACATAACAAGGACCGAAGACTTCTTAATTTTATCAGATACTAAGAAAGTCCAATAAGACATGAAACAGTGATAATAGTGATTTAATGAAGTAATTAACCAGTAATCTCATTACAATTGACAAATATGCCAAAAAATGACTCACGTAAATATAGCTCACTGTGAATGATCACTACTACCTCATTTTATTGTTCATGCTACCAATTGTTTGACAAGTATTACCTTAGGTTGAATCTTCAAAAGAAAAGACGTAAATTTTCGTAATACAAATATGATAGAGAATAGTAAAAGCCTACATAGGACAATGAACAGCAGGTGAAGAACAATTCTTATATGCGAACTCACTTAATAGGTCTAGAAAGATAAAAAATATTCACTAACTCGACAAACGACTTCACACAATGAGTGGTCTATATTTTCAAGATAAGAAAACTCCATTCAGAACTAAACGATAGCAAAAATACGCTAACAAACTAAGGATAACATCGTGAATAGTTGAAGTAATTCTTTTGAATGGCAGCGTACGCATCCTGCAGTAAAGACACGATATAGATTTTTTATTGTACTGACAATTATTTTTCGAATATAAATGTTGACAAAAATAATAAATATTGATCACATCTCAAAAAAACACAGTGAAAGTTGAGATTACCGTGACTGAAAACAATTACAATGAAGTATGTAACTAATTTATTGATGACTTAGCGATGTACACTCAAGATAGTGATTGTTGAAAAGTGAATAAAGATATGTACTTTTGACTTCTCTTCAATGCAATTATCCACTCAGCTTGATCAGTTGAAGTTCATAAATTAAAGAACGCATTGCAAAACAAAAATTGAAACCAAAGTGTAAACGCATCACAATTCGTGCTTTTTAGACATAAATATAATGAAATAAGTTTTTAACACTATCAAATCGATACTATTTGTGGTATCCCAATTAAATCACCTGTCTTATTCCCACAATAGCTTTAGACAATTCACCAATCTTATTTTCAAAAAAAGCAAAGTCATCAATTTTCAGCAGTAAGATTTATTAATTCATTGTGAACTTTGTATGAAACTTTATCAAACATTTCATTTTTACACATCTCATGTAAATTATAGGAAGATAAGGAAAATTAGATTTTCTATATTAAGTCATACTAACGCTTTAAAATTTGAAGAAATGTTGCTTACATTACAGATTTTGATATTAACGTCATTAATTGGAAATACACAATCTTTTAAGCTAATTTTAAGTCTTACATTTAATAAATTTCAATCGTCATTTTTGTTGATGAGCCCGCAAAACACGCCTTAACATGAGCTATGAATTCACATGACAGTTAAATTCTGGTGATAAGTTGAAAAATGACTATTTTACTTTGTTAAGCACGTCGTCTGAAGCTTTTCGGGGCCATATACATCGAAAGAATTGTATAGAAAAATATGGATGGATAATGAGAGTTTGGTGGGAACTGCTTAATTAAGTCATTGGGCGTCGTTAATAAAGGAAAGAGATCGCAGTTGATTAGAAACACTCGACCAAAATCAGTGGCGGAAAGCAATGCAAGTACTTAATTAACAGCTATCAGATCCAGGTCACACCTCATTCACAGGTCGAGTGCTGCTCACACATGACGTTAATTAAACTTACTATACACGATATCATAATATAATTGGGACTAAACACCTACTAGTGCCATTCCACTCAAATGTCCCTTAACGAGTACTGCACGCACATGTTAAAGAAATATATCACAAGATTTAAGGCAAATTCTGAAAAACAAGCGGTAAATTCTCTTACCCATTTAAAAGAATTGGTTAAAATCGAAAAGATTAATCCTGTCTTCTACTAACTAAAGTTTCTCATGAGTTGAAATCGGACTTGAGTTTTCTCTAGGCATGCAATAAAATCTTCCCGGATTAGCCGTAGTCCGTTTGAAACTAGAAAGTTTAAAACCGCGCCCATGCGCATCCTGTTTGTGCTCAAATGACTAAATGTTAGAGAAAACCTGTGATGTTTTCATAAAAAACGCTCATAATTGAACTAGTAATGAAATCTTTTTTCGCGTTTGCTTGGGTATTCTATTTACAGAAAGCGAAATAGTTGAAATTAGTTGTTGCTTTAGATTTACAAAAATCAGCTTCTGAGAAACGTTTACTCAAATGTTTACATTTACAAAGGATTTTCAAATTTCATAATTGGTTTGGATAAAATTCATCGAAAATAAGGACAAAACAGTATATAACATTTCTAAACACAACCAATAATACGAATCATAGAAAAGGTCCATAACTTTTGCAAAGTAAAGATAAGGATTCATTTTTTTAAAAACTAACTTAACGATTATTTCATATTAAATCTGAAAACACTGAAAGAGGCAAAAGAAAGTTCTGCAAAATTGGAAAATAATTCAAAATTCAGTAAAATTTAAATTTTTGTAAATTTGACTGACTACTTCCAGCATAATCGTGGCACAACTTACATCTAGAGGTTCCAATCACTAACAAACGCCAATATAAGAACTAAAAAATTGTTTTGTGGTGGTTGCTTTATAAAATTTTCCAATTTTAGGAGGAAATATTTAATTGTAGTCAAAGCCATTATTTAAATTCTCTTTTCCCTCTAAAATCACAATAAAAAATATCTCACGTACATTTAAGTGCTTCCCAAAAAATGAAATGGTTAAAGCAGTCTTATTGCTTCTATAGCTGGAGAGTATACCAGTTTAATTACTTTACATATTGTATCACCTCTTTGGTATACATAAGCGTTCTTTAATAAGAAAATTCCACAATTCATAGTACGGTGTTATAGAATTGGTTTTGCAAACAATGTCCACAATCAATCCTAAAATTTAACAACATAAATAACACTTTTGGATAAAAATACACTTTGCAAGCAATTAGACTAAATTGGTTGACAGAAAATTGAATAGTATGGTAAACATATTTAGAACTAGCTTTTCGGCTGCTTCTGAAACCTGCAAGGCATTGATTTCGAAAATAGCTTTCTATTCTTGCATACCCATTCAATTTCATCACGTCTTATTTCAAATACAAACTATCTGGGACTTTTATTTTTAGCAGTGTTGCTAATAAGCGATTGAATCATTAACAAAGACCTGAGAAAAGTACTAAATTTCAAGTTAACAGTTACAAAAAAGGACTGTAGCATTCAGTTGATATTCTCTCAAAATTTTTACTCTAAGCAATTCCTTGTGCAGAGAGGGGTATTAAGGAGGTACGGTTTTGACGAAAATCTGTTAAATTGGATAAGGTTGAGTAGAACATTTTCAAATAGGCGCTAAAAAATAAATCCGCGTTTTCAATGACTAAAAAAATAATCAAGGCATGCTAAGAGCCGGGATAAATTATCCAAGAAAACCGACTTTCTTTAGGTAATTGAATTATTTGTGGTAACAAAGTCAGTCACAATGAAAAATTTAAATTGTTAGAAATATGAATGAATTGTAATGAAGAATGATATTTCTTGAAAATATTAGGGAAATATGAAATAATGATAAACTAATTAAAGAAAGTTGAGGATTGTAAGGGAATATAAAGACGTTGATTTTTATAAAGAAATGGGAAAATTAGATTAGAGCATATTAATTAAAAATCTGTCTTTTCGACTTATTACCGCGACTGGTGGACTAATGATTGGCATGGTAAAGCAAACGATGGAACAATGGCCACCTGCATTAGTACGTGACATACGCCAAGAGATAGGCGCGTGCTTATCGCCCGCCCGATTCGTAGGGATGCTTTGTGCGTAGAGAGCTATCAACACCATGGCCCAACGTGAATTCTTAATCAACTGATACTGAGCAAAGTCACTCGCAGATTTAATGCATATTAATGTTTCTTCTAAGCACACACAGCACATCCACCTTCAGCAAACATTCCTCTCCTACACGCAGACGCAATTGAACTTTTTCAGAATAAATTAACCAACAATTTCAAGTTAGGTTTGGTCGCACACTATCACATTTTTACAATTTAGTTAAAAAATTAAAACAGTTTAAATAACTTTCAAATTTACTTCAAACAGTATCGCATTTTCTAATGAGCATTTAAAATAATGTTTTTATCGTATTTTAATGAAAAAATTCAACAACATATATTTTTAGCAAGGATAACTAGAATAATTTTTTATAAACTTATTAATGTATATTTTTTAAAAATTTTAAAAAATCAAACATTGATAAAAGTAATTGCTTTGAAACGGTGTCGTTTTATTCTTGATTCAATGATAGAAAATTACTAATTCAATAAGGTACGATGACAGGATAAGTTAAAAATTGTAGTATGAAAGCGAAATTATTCCCACAAAATCATACAATACGCTCTAAGGCGTCTGATATATGAAATTTCATTATGAAATATTTGCAAGAAAAAATGTTCAAGAACTTGTGCAATAAAATGTTTAATTTATCAATATATGCTAAAGGATCAAATCCAATAAATATTGGAATATTTGCATCTGTGAGGCCAAAATGTGGGTTGAAGAATGATTTCAAGATGCAAAATAGTTACAGCAAGGAGGGTTTTTAAAATGAAAAAAGTTGTGAGGAGAAAGGTTACGCGAGGGAAGGAAAAAACATCAGACAAAATGTATACTTTAAAATCATCATTTGACAGGCATAAAGGGAGAATTGTCCTTGTATTTGAAACTGTCACGTTGTATGTATCTATGAATTTCTGTTCTTTGTTTGAAAAAAATGCAGCGGGATTCAATTTCACGTAAACACGAAGTGCATTAAAGTATACAATTTCAGCGCCCGCATAAGCCTACTCTAAAAATGCGCGGAGTTAAACAAGATACGGCGATCAACTTTCCGCATTGACAAATCCGTTCTAAGGAAACGTTTTTAGACATCGAATTTCGCTTGTGTCAGTGGTAGCATAATTTAATAAAAGATGTTTACTGCTTTCACGCATGGACGAGTCCACGTCAGTAGCGCGGTTTACGATCATTTATTAATTTAGTAAAGTGGTGGGAGATGCTCACTTGAAAAAGTGCAATTAAAAAAAACTACACCCAGGTACTTAGCTAAATTAAAAACTATTTTAATATGAAAACATAATCTTTGACAAAACACTTAATTTATATAATGATATTGAAGAAGCATACCCCCAATAACAAACGCTCTCCAATGAAATCAACCACTAATTGAAAAATAATTTTTTCAACAAAGGCATTCTTTTTCTAAAAAATACAAATTCTTATGATAAGAGTATAAACTAATTAAATTAAAAAGTTTATTTCGTAAACTTGGATGGCAAATTCCTCTTCAAAACTCAATCTTCCATCTCAAAAAACGGCCAATCCTCACTGTACTAACTTATAAACATTTTTAATGTTATAAAATGAAATTTATCAATATTCCTTATTCTTTGTATGAACGAACTGTTAAAATCTTTAAATTTTCCGAGAATAATATGTACAGTATATAACATTGATCGCGAAATTTCAATCAAACACAACCTTGTTTAAGCAGAAAAACAAATGGTGCTTCAATTGTGACGGTTGCCAATAGTGCTAATTCTCACCAATTTTTTTGGAGTAGCGAATTCTTCAAAAAAGTAAATTATGTGATGTTTTCGATAATTATACGAATAAAATTTTAGAAACCCATACATTACATGAGCAGTGAGCATGCATATATGGGTTGTGCATCAACTATCAATTCCAAAAAAGTTTCGGGTGGGTTCATAAATTACATTCCATGAACAGTGTGCATCCAGGAAGAGGCACTCCGGAGTGCCCCTTCCCATTTCAGGTTTCCAACATCATTATTTTTTTGAGTTAAAAAATGTAATATTCTGCAAGAAAATTAAAAACTAAAATGATAAAATGTACGATGATAGGTGATGCGGGCTTTTGAAAATCGATGCGATTATTTTTCATTGCGACGGGGAAGTCTAATTTGTAATCATTTATTCAATTCTTTGGTTTTTTAAGTACAAAATGAGCATAGCACAATAAAATCAGATACGCACTAAGAGTGAAAGGCAGCAACAAATTTTCAGATAAATATCTCCATAACTGGCAAACAAAAGAAGTAAATTTGCTGTTAGGATTAATTATAACAAACATTGTGACTATAAGGTCAAAATTCATAGGAATTACAGAAAAAAATATCGATCACCGAAAAAATCTGCATCGAAGTTTATGAAGATACGATGCACGTTTTGTTACATCAGAAAGTACTGTCTCCGTGCATTACAATAATTAGAAATTTCTAGCGAGGAATTCAAAATAGAAATCCTCACTGAAAAGATGTGTTTCTTGTACACAACTGAAACTTTTTATTCATTTGCTTATATACTCGTTTAAATTTACAAAATTGGATGTAATTTTTTATGTCCATATATTCTTAGGGGGATCTCCTGTCCCCAAGGATCTACGCCAGTAATAATAACATTGTAAAATTTTATGTAGAGAACACTGAACTATTGCTGCACTATAGATGCTTTAATTGCATTTTTATTGGTTGTTTGCAGTTGATAAACTGGCAACATGTGTAACATAAAGCTGTTAATATTCGTGAACTACTGTACTTCGTTTGTTTGTCCAAAAAATTAAATCAGCAAACTTCAAGCTCACGTATGCATGCAAACAATCAAATTGTTACATTTTCTAGTCTTTGCTCAGAATTTTGAGAAATATGATCACGTTTTACGACAACGAACTGAGGGAAAATCGAATGACAGATTTCGAGAGATAACTGGATTTTAAAAAACGGGTAGTATTCACTAATATTGAAAAGACAGAGTGAGAAGTTCCAGGCTTGGACTTAAAAAATATTGAAAGGGGCGAGGTTCAACCTTTTTCCTATACCTAGTGTAAAACTATTATTTCTTGGCACCTCTTGCAAAAGGCTCAAACATTTATGAGGTTCTCCACAAAAACTTTAAGGTGAGAACTAGTATTTCTAAGATCCTTTTATTCAAGAAAGCACAAAAGTTTTTTGAAAAAAATAGTTTTTACCACTAAAAATATTTTTTACTCAAAAATCCGCAACTTCATATAATGTTTTAATTGAACCCTCGCCTGAGAAGCTCCCCTACAATCCTTTACATCGCAATGCTCCTATTATTGCATGCCTCCTGAGGCATAAAGTTATATATTAATTGATGTTCTGAAGTAAAAATGCTGTAGAACTCGGTTAATATAAACATATAAAATTGTTCAGAGGTTAAAGCAATAAAATATAACATTTTCGCAAAAATTATTAATTCATGCGGACTCGAAATTACTCATTGAAATTATGGTAGTAATTCTCCAAAGCAAGACCCTTAAATCCATAAAAACATTAATATTTATACACAGTAGTAATTTTATATTAATTTTACATTATGTAAAACAACAATATATTTTAAAATATAAATATTAATCTCGAAATGATTTCTATCAAAACACAGTGACAGAAAGTGAAAAAAAGTCATTAATTAATAGGGGAAGGAATGAGTTATTGTTAGTGCGGAATTGGAAAGAAACAGTGTAACATCGTAAACAAAAGTTGTTTACCATGTGGGAAATAAAAAACAGGCAAATTGGAAGATATGAAATGAATTGAAGAAACAATGTAAAATAATTTGAGAAGGAAGAGCATGAATGGCGTTAGCTGAAAAGGAGATAAAACAGCCGGCGTTACTTTCAGATATAAAAATTTAATCAAGTTAATTTGTCATCGTCGGATAAGGACCCCCATGGCTGGTAGCAATTAACTGCGCCTGCCTAATGAAGTTACCTAACGTCAAGAACTATTATTTAATTGATTAAGTCAGGCATCTGTCAAATTCAAATCTCCAATGACACGATCTTAAAACGAGAGCGTCCAAATGTCAAAATATGCACGAGACCGTTGTTTAGACGAGGCGTTAGTGCGTGTGACGAATTGTGCATGGCAGCGAAATTACAACACCCCCTTCTCCACTCATTAATGGCCAGTGGCTAGAAAATATACAGGATGACACTCAACGTCACAATTTACCAAAAAAACTATTCAACTAAGCGACTTAAGGCCAAAGATCATACACAATTCAAAGATCTCATTAAATAAAATTACTTTTTTTAATATTACTCACTAAGGCATTAAAAATTGTGAAATTAAAAATATTCTATGCACAAGAAATTTTCCAAAAACGTAATTCACTTAAATGGAAGAAGATATGCCAGAGTGATGGGTAACCACACTGAGATATACGTGTATTTTAGTCTTATCCATTTTCAAGATGCATGCCTAAAAAGTAAGACAGAGTGAAGGGAGTTGAGTGATTGGGAATGACAGGTCGCTGCGTGACTACAAACTAGATGCTGGGTAGCAATTTATTAATTAATGTCAAAATTTAAAAACAAGGAGATTTACTTTAATATTTATTGATTTTCTCCACCACTGTAAAACATTCATGCGCGATTGTTCATCAGTTAATTAATAAGTTAAACGAGCGTTGAAAGGGAATAATATAGCCAACCTTTTCTACATATTGTTCTATACATTATTTACTCAATATCTATAGTTAAAACAACATTAAGTGCACGGTTTTTCAATGTAAAGAACTGAAGAACAGAAACCTCCTTGCATTTGCAACAGTTTAAAAATGGGTCAAAACTTTACTAAACGACTTGTCGCAAAGGGTAGAGATAGAGCTAAATTCATATTAGAAATTGTTATATCATTAATATTTGAATGAAAAATACTTAAACTAAAATACTTTCTGGAACAAACAAATAATTAAGACTAAAATATTATTGTCAATTGAGATCCATTTTGAGAAAAACACATCAATGTAACCACATCATCTATACAAAAATTTTCAGTACATTACAAAATTAGAAAAATTTGGTAAAAGGCACCAGAATTTACTCTACGCTTCTGAGGTTTGCATTGTCAGGTATGCTTGAAATCTAAATTTCTCAAAGCAGTAAAAATTTACAATAAATTTCCCATGCGATTCAATCACAATTCCATCTTAGACAGTGAAAATCTATGTCCCAAGTTGGACCATTGCCAAAAATCTAATTAATTCAACAAAATTGCAGCATTGCAAGAATAACGTTTAACGTATAGACAAAAGATAATTATAGAAACATCAAGTTTTCCACTTACGCTGAAATGTTAAGGTAGTAATTAACTTATTGTTTTAAAGTTAAAAATTTGGAAATCAATTTTTCGCACTATGGAGTCTCGATAAATTGAAGATATTTAATAAAAGTAAGACATTGAACAAGCTCTTTCATTTCTGGCTGTCATACGGCGATTTAATACATTTTCAAAATCATTCGGAGAACGCGTAACGAGTTCACATAGTTGAAAATTCGAAGATAGGTAATCATAAAACAACATTTCTCAGCTCTAATTCAACGTTTTATATGTTCATCAAAGTAAGAGTAAACAGTTTCCTAACAATTGATAGAAATAATCGTGTGCAATTTCTATCAAAACACTAAGAATATAGTATACTCAGTTAACCATTACCACCTTGCAATTTAATATTTATTTTAAACTTCAAACTTAATCAATATATTTGCGCATTTTAAATATTAACTATAAATGACAGTGGAATTTTTTAAATCTGTGGTTGCACCAATAAAAAATATACACGGTTATAACGCACGAGCAAGTAAAAATTTTTTAGCGCAAATGTCCACCGCTGCGTGAGAACAAACTCGCTAATAGATGTCAGAATATTTCCACATTTTTTAATAAGTTTGCAGAAAAATGTTTAAAAATGTTTGTAAAGGTTTCTACTTTGAAAAGGATGTCAGAAAGTTTAAGGTTAAATTAGACTGATTGACATCGAAACAACTCACAACTCTAAAAATTCTTCATTTTTTAAGAAATCCTCATCTTCATTATTGGCCTTCCTTTCGTATTCAATAATCAGATTATAACTTTATACACATATATANGCTCGTTGACAAGTCTGGTATATATATATATATATATATATATTCGGCTGATTTACTTGTTTTTAAATGTGCTTCCTCAAGATGATTCATGTAATGTCTATTTCAAAAACGCTCTGTATGCAATTTTAACTAAATATTTTAATGTTTACTGTTTGCTCACAATAGTCATACAAGTAAGTTAACTCATTTTTACCACTCATAAAGCTGGCTTATAAAGCATATAAAATACACATGTAAAATAAGATCTAAACCTAATACGTTTACTACGCCCAAAAATGTACAAAATCTAAATCTTGGAAATCGTTCTCTTCTTTCTTGTTATAATTCTTTTCTGATTAAATTAGTTCACACGTTGTAATCTTCAGAAGTTGTTAACGAAATAGATGTATTGGAATACAGTGCAGTATTTTAGAATTTAGAACAATTATCACAAAGAAACTAATGCATAAATATACAATTAGTTTAAGAAATATTTATACAAACAAACAGTATCTGTAGATGTTACATTTATATGCAGTTGTTCCATTTTCGCTATACAATTAATAGATCCTTAGTAGTTAAACAAATGTTATTACAAGTACAAACAGTGACACAGCGTATATACCGCTATATTACATTTTTCACGTAAACTGTCAAACATTTCATTTGAATTATTACACTGATTTGATAAATAATTTAAGTATATACCAGAATAGAAATCGCAGAAAACGTATTACATTACTTAAATAGGATCATTCAACACGATGTATGTATGTATGCAATATATATTATGTATATTTAGTTTTTTATGGTTTTTAAAAAAAACCTTTCAAACACTTAGAATTCATGGACTAATAAAGCGGCCCCCAAAATAGAGGAGTACCTCTAACTCACCGAGATTAAGCTAAAAAAGAGACAGTTAAGCATAGGCTATTTATTTCTCGAATGGGTATTCGACCTCCTGATTAACAGATCTTTAAAATTAACAGCCTAGCGTCCATTCAATTGATAAGCTTAAACTGGTGCCACAAATAGCTTAATTGCTTTGCAGTTTGTAATTTACAACGTATCCCCGTACAGAACGCCATTAGTCATCCTGAAATTGGCCCATGCTAATTGGCTTAACATTGGGTGCCCGACGATATATTGCATTGCATGATTACACGCAGAGTGTTGCTGCCCTGAAGAGGCAAGTTGTGAGAAAAAATTCTAGCGAAATATTAACGGTATGTATAATTACAAAAATATATTTATATGCTCTGCATGTATAAATTAATGTTTCATTCACTTGTTTAGTAAAAATCTATTTTATTTAATAATATATAACAATTTTCAGTTTGTCCATTATAATAAACGCCAGGCAAATATTATTTGGTATGTTTGAGAAATTTGTTAAATGATGACATCTCAACTTAATAAAGAAGTCGTTGTGCAATAGAGTAATGGTGATTTGAATGTTACTGGTCTGTCAAAACTACGAAGTCAACCATTTACAACAACGGTGATTAGAGATTTGAGAGTAACATGGGCTTCTAATCGGTGAAAAGGTTCAATAAAACATGGTGAAATTTGCAATGATGAAAAAGATATTATTGTTTATTGGGACCGTAGAAATCACTAAATACTTTGAGTGTGCATGGTATTGTTTTACTACCATTGCAGAAATCAGATGACGATGATTTTGATGTAACTAAGGCCAATGCTGTTAATCACAATGTCCATTTTCTGCAGAAGTTCAATGGAAATCAGATAGGCAAATTGTGTAATTCCATTCGTCAGCCTGGTGAGGACTTCACAGAATATTTTCCTAACTCATTTTTGGAGAAATTCTTTTCCAATCCGGATGGCATGCCGGTCAGCTGCATCCATCAAGTAGATCCTCAGTATCAATAGGTGAACTGCGGAAATTGATCGGTTGTTTTATGAACATGTGATCGTTGAAGCTGACAAACATTAGGTTGTTTTGGAATTTCAAATCCGAATTCCATATGTTGCTGATTGCTTTTCCAAAAATTGATTTGATGAAATTTAAAAATTTATTGACTTTTTGATAATAATGAGAAAAATGCATCATCCCCAAAGACTTTCAAATGTCATCCCTTGTTTCACAGGTTATATCAGTTGTAAAATCCACCCCCTGATGAATTTCTCAGTCTAGATGAGCAGATCATTCCCTGTAAGGGAAAAGAGTGACGGCCTTCGAAAATAGAACCCAACGAAACCGAAAAAGTGGGACTACAGGCTGTTAGTTTTATGCGGAAAAAGTGGATTAATTCATAATTTAGATTTTATTTTGTAAAGATGACTCCAAAGAAGATGAACTTTCTGTAGGTAAATCTGAGGCCATTGTGGGACGGCTGTTGAATCATCTCTAAAGAAATTGAACTTTAAAACACTATTCGATAATTGGTTTAATTCGGCCAAGCTGCAAAACCAATTTGCACTGCAAGGTTTTCATTGTATTTAAACTCTTAGGTTAAACAGAGCCCCAAGATAAACATTTCCATGTGATAAAGATATGAAGACAAAAGGCAGAGGAACCTATATTAAAAGTTTTACTGAGATTGATTGAATTTCTCTCGGTGCTGTAAAATGGTTTCACAACATTGGTGTTCTCATGCTCAGTATGTATACTGGTGCCGAACTTACTACAAATGTGACGCGTTATTAGCAAAAAGAGATAAAGACTATTGATGTTCCATGTCCTGCTATTGTCCAGACACCTAATGGCCTATGTGAATGAGCTCAACAAACATGTTACATAACAGCGATCACTGATTCACTGCAATAGAAGATACTATTTGCGTATATTTTTTCCTATTTTTCATTTGAATGTTGTGAATTCGTGGTTATTGCGCAGATGTGACTGCTGTGATACAGGTGCCAGAAAAAAACATCATGACTCTATTTGAATTTAGAAGTATAGTTGCCAATACATTGGTAAGCAGCAATCAAGCCACCACTAAAAGGATGCGGCCATCTCTTCAAGATCGGGAACGTGCTGCCAAGCAGAGAAAAGGTGGGCCTAAAGTTACTTTACCTTGTCAGGAAGTACGTCTTGATGGAATTGAACACTGGCCAGTTGTTCGGGAGTTAAGTGATCGTTGCAAAAATCAACTTCGTGACAAAAAATCATAGACAGTATGCTCAAAATGTAACGTTAATCTTTGTATTACACGAAAAAACTGTGTTTTGGCATTTCATGTTGTTTGAATGTTCTTTTTGTAAATTTAAAATAAATTGTTATTTCTCTATTAATAACGATATTTATTAGTCTTTGCCTGATTTCCAATGTATTGGGAAAACTTCTAGCTAAGAGTGGAATATTAAAATTGTAAAGTAATGCAATATATGACCAAATTTTATAATAGCCTTGAAGAAAACTACTTGAAGGTATGGAAAACAGTTTGCCTACAATAAAGGACATAGTCAATCTACGGTTAAGATGAAAATTGTGAATATTCTCACACAAAACAGTTGCACGAGTTTCATATAAAAATTACACTGTAAGATGTCTAGTGCAAGATTTTGTTGACAGTCATAACAAACGTTTCTTGTATCACACAAAGATCAATTGAGAAAAGTGAATGTCAAAGAAAAACTAAAATTATTAGCCCAATGAGGCTTAACATTTCTTTTGTGTAGAAATTTGTTAGAGTTGAAATAGCAAGTCAACGCCATTTGTAAAGTGTCAGTGATAAACAAAAAGTTTTTACAAAGAAAATAAAACTACGCTTTCAATCGAATCTCGCATGTCAGGATTCTATTATGCGGTAATTAGCTGCATTAGATGCGTGGGGCGCACTAATTGCAGTTTGCACGCGTTTACGCACTGAGCTGAGTAGAAATGGCGCGAAATGCCAACACGGCATGCAATTTTAAATTCTCACCGATAAATAAGCCAAATCTGTCAAAGAAACCAACAGAGCGAGAAATGACGAACTGTGTGACGCCATGATTGACGGTTTGCCCAATCCGTTTCATGCCGACGCACAATAAAGAGAGAATGGTACAGTGCATCAATAAGACATCTGCAATATAGGCCCACAATGAAACAGTCTTTTGAATAGAGCTTTATCACTCATTAGCGTATAATGCATTGAAAAGGGAATGAATGGGTTACCTTTAAGTGTCTGAAACAAAAGCCAAGCAGACACGCGTGAAATAGACACATTGTTTCATTCACTCGCTTACACTCACCGTTATATTAGGAACGCTAGCAGTTTTCCAAACTAGTTACACTCTGGGTATGTAGTTTTATTAATTAAACCTTTTCCCACAGTCATTTGCTTAGTAAAGGCGAAGCACTTGACATTCAGTAAGTAATCCCTCAATCATTTAAAAAGATCGCACTGTATAAGTAATTGCAATCGCTCTCTTAATTACAGCGATATTGATAATTAAAATTCTGCAATTTAGATCTAGTAAATAGAATTGGGATTTTAGGTAAAAATGGTATACTCATTTAGGCAAAAAATTATTTTTAACAAAAACTTCTAACGGTTGATTGACATTGTGGGATTTTTAGGAATTCCACTTAATAGACTATTTTACAGAAATATTTGAAAAAAATTATAGCATTATACTTTCAGTCACAAACATAGTATAATCTATAGCAGTTTTTAACATCCTAATACAAGATGAATTTTCTACGATGTTTATTGATTGCGCTTTAGTGAAAATATGAGTTATTGTATCATTAGGTTATAGTATTATAAACATACATAAGCAATTTACAATTTCTAATAAATAAGCACATAAACAAGTGTACACGGAAATATTTTAGATATAGTAAGTAAAATCATATACCATACGCATCTTTTATATCTTAGTATAATGCAGATACAAGATACTTATACAACAAGTTATCTGAGGTTGCATGACTATTTTTACTATATTCTATATATATATATATATATA
>CABFPE010000280.1:213881-248208 GCA_900660155.1 Hofstenia miamia | reverse complement strand
TATATATATAGTGTGCATTCCTTTATCGAAACTCAAAGCGACAAAAATGTAAGGAAACAGCAAACAACAGAAGTCTACTGTTCCGCTCAGCAGTTAGCTTGTTAATCACAATCATATACTCCTTTATCTTGTTGACATACGCTAGCTTTTCCTTAGCAATATGCAAGTAAAAATGATCGATCATCTTACAGTGAAAGCATTTTTCAATTGAAATTCTAGAAAAACTAGGACTTTTGAGAATTCCCATAAACGAATCTCAGACAAACGATTAAATGAAAACCAGGTACTTGTTTTCCCAAACATGCCCTAATATACATATGGATAATATGCCCGTACATGTCGTCGTTTGAAATATATGTCAATATACAAAATACATGCCGAGTAGGAAGCCTGATAATATTTTTCCAACAATGCTATCGGAAATTTCGGATAATAATCTTTTGGCTCCTCGGGTAATGAAACTAATGTGCTAAAACGACTAAATTGGACTCTAATTCGGAAAAACAGGGTGTTGTACAATTTGTGTGAAGAATCTTATTTGATGAAAATTCTTAGAAAATCTAAGGAAACAAAATGAATTTTAAGTTGTTAAAGCGAGGGAATATGTCCATATAGTAATCAAAATTATTCATTGGAGAGTGCCTTATCTATCAAATGGTTTTATGAAAAAGTAATACTAAATAAATATACAACGATGCACATCTCGAGGACACTAGCATTTTTAACTTCAACTGTTTTAAATATCATACAGCATACTTGTTTGAATTTACAGAAATGCATGCCTACGTGAAAACAACAAGAAATTTTGCAAACTTAGTTCAAATTTTTTTAAAAATATAATTTGAAATGAAATATATGATATGAAGTATCATTTGTCTGGGATATTGGTAGGAATCATCTGTAATAGAAATATCGTTGCTTGGTCAAAATATTTTTGCACTAAAATACTTCACTAATCAAAATGGCAATTTCATGTAGATTATAGTAAATATAGATATTTCTGCCGATTGCTTACTTCAAATACGACCAGGCCATCCGCAAGCGATGAAAATAGGTGATAGAAAAATGAATTTCCTAGTATGTATAGTTTCTACCCTTAATTACTAATAATTGAGTTCAAAATTATTTGTTTATCAATTATTATAAGAAATATATTCATGATTTACTTCAACTTATTAGTGAATAAAAACCAATTTGTTATTCTAAATATCACCTTTCAATAAATCACATATCTAAACGCGCTAATGCAAAAAAAATACACTGAGACTTGTCTACACTTATAAATAAAGCTCGCCTCCAATATCAGTACAATGTTGCAGATAGGGTGCTGCATTTTATTTATGCCATGATTGCTTTCGTTTACTAAAAAAAATAAAAATGAAAATATATGGAAATGTGAACTCGTTCTTTAAAGTATTATTTCCAGAAGGTCGCCTGAATTGTGCCAAATATAAAACAATCTAACCTTGTACTGTAATTCAGTAAATAGCAAACTAAGATTTTTGCACGAAGACGTAAATACGGATTTCAACTAGAGATTAGTGCGGTGCGGTAATACCGCGGTATGGCGCAATGCGGTATACCGCGGTAGCGATTGACATAATTGAGGTGGTTAGCTGCGAAAATAAAACAACTTGCGGTGGCATAAAAGTTATACAGATAACGTGTTTTGTATTAAGATTTAAAATCTCTAAGCATTTCTCAAAAAAACTTTTTCTAATGCAAAACTAAGAGATTTCACATACAAGATAATAAAAGTAATTTTTACATATTTCATGGAAAATTTGATACTAACCTAATAAAATTGAACTAAACAAAATAACTAGAAATTGTCTCTAAACTTTTTTACGAATGATCCATAAATCTAAAAACATATACCGCGCTCATCTCTGATTTCAACGTTGCCCCAGAATGAAATGCGTTTGTAGAAACAAGTTTTTACAGAATTAGTTTAGCAAGCAAATTTTTAACATAATTTTGATAAAAGGTCTGTAGCAAAAATTAACCAAATTGCATATACAAAAAAGGGAATTATCAAAGATGGAAGTTCTATGCATCAATTCAAGAACGGCATTCATTTGAAGTGGGAGTAGATTTGAAACCTGATAAAACATTAAACTGTTTTTCAGCTGACACTGACATCAAATGTAAAAAACTAGGGCTGAATAGTGCTGGTTATGTTGAAACCCGTTAATTCTATTTTCGATTTTCACATGATTGTGGTATAATAAAACAATGGAAACACTGGGAAATGATAGAAAGATTCCTATTGTAAATTCCACCCTACATTTTGTGCATGCTGTTTTAAAATATCGAAATTGTGTGAAAATGATGTATGGACTACAGCATCGCAGTATTATTGCTAAACTTTATTGCAGAATAAATTCTTCAATGAAGTTCTAAATTTCTAACCCTCCCGATAACTTCCTATTACTTTATTAAATTTGTATAAACTATACGAGCATTCTCATTTAATGTTTGCTTTGTAAGAATCTCATGTTTGAAATCATATAGGATAACAAAAAATTTTCTTTCATCCCTAAAGCTTCCATTCGAAAACAATTGGGAGAGATTTATCTTAGGAACACATACCAATTCCATGCCAAATAGATATACGCAAATCATCGTGCATAAGCCGCACATTTGAATCTAAAATATTATACACTCACTCTAAAAATTATATCTGTAAACTTTCGACTAACTTCGAGGTTAAGGTCCGTTTTAGAATACGAAAAGCTGGGGAAAAATTATTTAACCATAAAATACTAGGAAATATCCAACACTTGTGACTAGTTTACATTAAGTTTAAGTGAATGGAAAAACGTATGTGGGCAAAAGGCGCGGACCTAGAAAATTCTGAAAGGGGGCGGTTCAAATTTGTTTTCATACATTTTTAGAAAAGTATTAGTTATACATATATTTATATTTATAAACATGAAAGGTAGTCTTTCTAAAATGACATTTATTTATGGGAGAGGAGAAATTTTTGAAAAAAGGCTTTCTATCTTATCTATAAACAATTATTTTTTATTCACATAAAAAATCGCAATTTCATATAGTGCTAAGATAGTTTTTGAAAAGGGAGCGGGTGACTAAAACAGCACCTTGTGGTCAAGGATAAAATTAGTGTGATATGGCCGATTGCGGCTTATACGCACTGTATACCAGCATTTAAAAAACACTCATCAAAGTTTTAGGTGCGCCTTATACACGCTGCATAACCGTAACTGAAACCAACTCAAAAACAATTTTCAAAGTTTGGGGTGAGGCTTATACAAGAAACTTGACAGTATCTATATATATATAAGCAATAGATCAATTCCATGGTTACACATAAGGTATGAATATAAACGTATATAATTATACAGAGTGACATTTTTTCAACATACGATTATAATGGATCAAAAACCGGATGGGTTAATTATATTGGACGCGGTGTACTAGTAAAAAGAAATGTCTACAATTGACTATGTATGAATCAAATTAAAAAGAATAATAAATCTAAACTTTATTGATCTAAAAAACCTAAGCTTAAAAGGTGCTTTTTGTGTTATGTGCAGTGTTGGTCGATTTAAATCATTCGATTTAAATCATTGATTTAAATCGGATTTAAATCAAAGAACATTATTAGTTCAATTATTGATTTGAATCAAGTGCACTAAAGAGATACAAGTAGTGTATTCAATTGTTTTGAAGACATTGCCCTAATATTGGAATGAATTGGCAAGTTCTTAATTTATTGTTTTGCATGTTTTTTATCTTCAGTTTATTTAAAATTTATTAAATTATTGTATTTCAAAAGAAGTAGTATCAAAATGATTTCTAATATTTACTACCCTAGAAGATTGTGTAAAATTGAAATTTAGATAAAAAAATCTGATTTAAATAAAAAAATCCGATTTTTTTAATTCAAAGCTTATTTTCCTAACACTGGTTATGTGTCATTTCTACCTGGAAACCCTCCGCTTAAAAAAATATTTAATTAATGTTTGTACGTTGTTACATGCACATGATAATGATTGTAAACTAGCTACACTTAATATCAAATCTGAATAAAAACATTTAAAACAAAACATTATAAAAATGTTAAATTTCTTGCATGTGATATGAAGCGGCATATATACTCTGTGGAAAGGTAACTTTAAAAATTATCGCGATATTGATATTTTCCTTTAATGGCATGTGAAGAAACCTGCACAGAAGTGATTTGCTGCAGATCAAGGCAATATAATTATCCGAAACTTTGAGGTGACAATTGGTGGGCTTTTGATCAGACGATAGATCTAAATAATTTTAATTATAATTATTATCGGACGTATTTCAACTTTGTACTATATCTATAAGTACTAACAATACAAAAGATGAATGGCATCTGTAAGTTCAAATTTCAATACGATCCGCTATCCATAAGACCCAACAAAATTATTTTCCACTTATTGGTATTTTAATCCTCAAATTCACGACAAACATTTTGGAGATTATCTATGTGAGTAAAAAATTCAAGCTGAAAAACAAAAATTTTAAAATAGAGTTAATTTTGAAATGAGATGGTTTTAGTTTTTTTCTAAAACAAATATGTGATTGACATTCGTTTGTAATCGATGAACCAAAGTCAAATAAAAAATTTGTTATTCGCAGAAATATATTTTTTAAATAAAAGAGTAAAAGAAAATGTTCAGCGAATGCTTTAAACTAAGGGACAGTTAAAACGCAATCTGGTGGAGAAGACAATAAAACTGTAGCATATCAAAACAACACGTGGAAAGAAGTCAAAGCTGACGGAAAAAACACATGTGTTGCTTTAAGTACCCATTCCCTCAGTCAGCCAACTGTTACAACGACTGCCCTAGTCCAACCCTCTTTCTATGAACTCACCAAAAAACTATTTCTCGCATCATAAGTAATGCTAAAGTAGCTAAATATTTCCAATCACAAATACATTCTATCTTGATCATAATTCAGTATTGAAAAACTTTGGTAAGTTTAAGAATTTCAAAAAATAGTAAAATTCAAAATAACAATAGCGTATGCGGGAGGTAAAGATTTGTTAAAATATCATTCGTTTACTTTACTAATCGTAGGAGGCCTTTAAAAATGGAGATGATGGACATGAATTTATTTGTTAAAAATAGAAGGAGAGGGGTTGTGATGCGATTGGTTCAAAGCCCGATAATGCATAAATTGTAATTTATTAAGCGAGGTGAAGACAATTGCCCATTCAATTAGAGAATATATGGGAGTGCATTTGCTTAATTAGAATGCATTGTTCCTACTCCCCGATCTAGAAAGGATCAATTTCTCATTAAAATTAATATTAGAAATGATAAGTAAGATACAATTTATTTTTTCGTATTAATATCATATAATCTGCAATAATTTCAAAAACAAAATATTGCTGCCTCATCAGTTGAAAGTAGCCATTGTAGTGGTTACGCTTGGATTTTCAACGAAATTCATTGTAAATGAGATGAAAATCGATCCCGGTATAAAGTTTGTTCGCGGATAAAAAGTTACAAATTTTAAATAAAGCTTCTGAAAGCTTTAACTCAGAAAATCAGAAAATTCAGTTATAACGTAATAATTTAGTAATTATTCAATGCTCCATAAATTGGTAAATGCATTCTGAAATCTACTAGTCGGGTTGAGACGGGCCCAAATGCAAATGGACATTTTCTACTTTTTTCTTGAGCATAATAAATTGATTGAGTGTGAAAAACAATCACATAGTTAAAGTAAAGCGCTTAAAATAATGGACTTATATTTTCGACTACAAACGTTCTTTTCATTTTTTAGTTGGAAACTGTTCCACTTTACTATGCAACAATTCTATTTCGAAGCATGACGACAAACGAAGTCCTGCACCACAAAAATAAGTGATCAAAATTGCGAGAAGAGCTAACTTTTAATTTGAAAAACAATTAAATACTGTAAAAGTTCTTATTTAAAATAGAGTTTTTTAAATTGGGAATGAGATTTTATGGATTATCACTTAAATTAGATAAAATAAAATATAATCAGAATTTGGCATGCAATCTATTGGGTGTCAGTTAGGCGGAAAACAAACTAATCATGTAAAAATTATCAAATATTTTAAAGGCAGTTTAATTTTTACAAATTTAAATAAAAAAATTTTAAAATGCCATTTAAAAACTTAGGTAACATGATAAAAACAGTTGCATGAGTAAAAAATAATAATGTATTGATTAGCCTGATAATTACAAAAGTTTGTCCTGAAATATCCAAGAACCAACGCAAACACTTTAAAATACTGGAGATTAAGATTTGATATATATTTAAAAAAGCTCTTTGATAAATGGATTAATTCATTATATGAATTCCATTACAGACGAGTTCAAATTATATGTATGCCGATTAAGATGTATTTAAAGATTCCGGAAAATTAAATCAATTTTAATTAATTCCAATTAATTCTAAACAATTAAACTTTACCGTAGCTAACCAATTACTAAGTTATTTGGTAATACGTTTTAACTGAATTAAATAATTAAACAAGGAAAGCAATTTCATTTTCCAGATTACGAGTAACTCTTTGAGATCATTAATATTATGATTACAAATAAAAACTGATTCCTCAAAACTTGTATAAATAGAAACGAGATGTTTGTGCAAGAGATGCAGTGTGTCAGAAGATAGAAGAGTGTTTTTACAAATTTAAAATAGAGCAATTTGAATACAGTAAGAATTATATAAAAGGGATAGAAAGAAATGTGGTTATTAGAAAGGATGCTATATTAAAACATTAATTTAGTAATTGCAGGCTTGTTTCCTGATAATGGAAGGCAATACATGCAAAATATTAATAACTGGAAAAAGTGACAATGTAACCTGTAAAGAAGAGTAGTTTATAAGAATTTGAAATAGATTGGTATTAAATAGCTAGGAAATTATTAAAAGAATAATAGAAGGTGCGAACGTGTTTCATTCATTGAACAATCGAATAAAGTATTAATTGAAGCGGCAAATTTTCTATTGTTAAAATAAAAAATTAAAAAGTTTAACAAGTGATTAAGTTATTATATTTAAAACATTTAAACAATAGCGTAAGATTTAAAAACTAAATCAATATGTCAACTGTTTACGTGAAGGAAGTGTTGGTTGGTGAATTAATTATAAAAGTTAGAATTATAGGAGAGAGAGAAGGGGTCGGTTGAAGCATACATCGGTCGGTTAATTAATGAGAATATATTTTAGAAAACGTCACCAGTGAAGAGATGAGCGTTCTTTATAATGACTTGGGTAAAGTGTCTTTCCGAAAACATTTTTAATTACTAGAATTGACTTCCTGCGGCAACAAAGACTGACTTTTTTTCATCTTTCCCACATGAATGTTTGGGAAGGTAAACGGAATTAAATTTTCCACAAAATTGTTTGTTGATGTAATCATTAAAAACATCATATCCTCCCGATTTAATTAAGAAATTTTTAAGCAAATTAGCGCGGGAATCAGTTAGAAAAACACTCGGTGAAATTAGCAAGCGCCGTGTCGCACTTTGACAATATTACCAACAAAGCTATTAAATTATAAAACAAAGCCATTAATAGAGTGAATCAATTACTTCTTTAACTACCAAATCATCTCAATAGCACGAGGCTTTGCAACCACACACTCAATCAATCACATTTCATAGCATCTCTAACTGTTGTGTTATTAATTCATGAAACTTAAGTAATTATGACGAAAAGCTTTTTATCAATTTAATAATTCATAACTAATTAATAAATATCAAGATAAAAACTTCATCACCCGTGGCGACTGAATTTGCATCAAAGTAATCACTTAAGAAGAATGCGTCGACTGCGGTTGATTGCTAAAAATTGAAAATAAACTAACGGATGCTTCTTCAGCAGACATTATGATAATCCAAGTAGTAACGGTGAAAATCTATGTATTCTAAGGTATAAGAGGGGTCAAAATTAATGAATAGATGATCTGGATGGTAAGAGGAATGGAAGCATCTCTACTGAAAACGATTTCAAAATCATGATACAATTCAGGGGTTTTTGACCTTTTTAACCTTTGAACTAGGCACCCTGAAAAAAACAAACAATTCAGAGCAATAATCAAAGGCGTACATGTTGGAAAAAAACATGATTAAAATGTTTCACGTGTTCCGAAAGTTTTTTCTATCACATACTGAAAACAGTTCATGAATATAATTGGAAGTATTTGGAAAAATAGCTAGAGATTTCTAGAAATGCTGCATTCAAAAAAAATGAATTCGTATTTTTCAATTTATTGGCTCTATGCACACATAAAATAACACGCTATGAACATTATTGTATACGAATGGATTTCAAATCCTACAATAAACTCTACTCTCGAAACGAGATGTGAAAGTTACACCAAGATAGGCAAGGTTCAATACTTATCACCTTCAGCACAATCACAATAAACTTTAGATAAATTCATACATGTATCGAAAAATGATAAGCACCTTAATTCCATAAAATCTTGAATTTTCTAGAACATTCACATATCAAAACAACGAAATGGATTTAGATCAGTAAAAAAATCATCAATTAGGCATCTTAAATTAACGCACGATGTTCACGTGATTAACTGGATTTCAGATAAGATAACGAACATCTGCAAACAAATATCATTAAAAATTAAAATGCAAATAAAGAAATAGAATTTGGTCAATAGATGGACTTCCAAGAATAAAAGACAGGATGAAAACATCATACTTGTGAAATTGATTTTCATCTATTTGGTTCATGAAAAACATTATAAACTATAAAAACAACCAAAAATAAATACACTCTTTCACAAAATAACACAACGTTTAGTAAGTAATTTGTATTGGAAAAAGAAATGAATTGAAAAAATTAAAAATTATGAAGAAAGTTACTCCAATTATTTATAAACACATTAGGCTGTTGAATATAATAGTTTCGAAATATATTAGATATATTTTTGAAAAAATGCTCTGTTTATAACACCCCACTTAAACATATTACACCTGCACACGTTTTGTATCTGATGGGTTCCAAGAAATGATTAGAAAATTTTTAAAAAAGAAAATCATTCAAAATCGAGGGAAAAAGATAGCTGTTTGATGCGAACAATTAGAATGATTTTAAAAATGCCTTAAGTTAAAAACAAAATTTGATGTGGAGCATCTTTCGGAATTATGACGTACCTAATTGTAGCGTACGCTGCTTGCTGATTGGTTGAAATATCTCTGCCAATCGCAAATTGGCATAGAGTACAAACTTATACTCGCATCACGAGAGTCGAACATTTAGTCTAAATCGCTACATATATTAGCCACACAACTCATCAAGTCGTCTAAACAAAATTATTCTTAGAGAACTCTGTTTACTTTCTCGTCTGTTAGTGTTTGTCAATAATGATGAGCATGGAAATGATGCAGCAAGCTGCGAATCATCACTTAATGGATGATGACATGAAATCTCCCTTATCGCCTAACAATGGAAATCAACAGCAAACTGGATGCTCGAAAGGCTCCATGGACAGAGTTAAACGACCCATGAACGCGTTTATGGTTTGGTCACGAGGACAAAGAAGGAAAATGGCACAAGAAAATCCCAAAATGCACAACTCAGAAATCAGCAAACGCCTCGGCGCAGAATGGAAACTGTTAAACGATGGTGAAAAACGACCCTTCATAGATGAAGCTAAAAGATTACGTGCTCTACATCTTAAAGAACACCCCGATTATAAATACCGTCCAAGAAGGAAAACCAAGACCCTCATGAAAAAAGATAAATTTGGATTACCTGGTGCTATTATTCCTACAAACGGCAGTGGACCAATTCACAGAAGCGCACACGAGCAGTACGTAATGAATGGATACATGCCTCCACCAACAGCTGCATATCCTATGGATGCTTACCAAGCAGCTACATCCCCAGCACCATTCCAAACCCGTTATCCGGACATGAGTCAATTGTATGCTCCTACGTCTTATTATCCACAAACAGCATTCCAACAGCAGTCACCAAAACCACACAGTCCTCCCCCAGACTACAGACAACCACAACAAACTCTAGTTCAACAGCAGCAGCAGAAAATGAGTACGTATGGGAGTATGAGCGACATGATGTCACTGTATCTACCTCCAGGAATGGACGATCCACAGCGGCAGATGATGTCACACCACTATCACCAATCTATGCACCCGCCGCCTCCGACTCTCACCCACATGTAAACATCCAGACTCAATCATGAAATCACAGTTTGTAGTTAAATTCAGGTTGTGCGATCAGCCTTTAATAAAATGTCATTTATTACAATTTTATAAATTTATTTATTCAAATATTTTTTAAGATTTATATGTGTTCCAAAATACATCATTTTATAGTTACCTATTTTTCAAAATTTAATTTATTATTGTCTCACATGTTTTATATTTTTAAAATAATTCTAATAAAATTACTTTATGTTAAAACAACTTGAATGTTTTCTTCATTACTGTTGAATATAAGTAATTATTTATATGACAAAAAATAAAAACGTTTTTAAAATCCTAATTTTATTTTTGCATTTTAGAAAAATAACTTTAACCATTTATAGGAATTCATTTGAAAAATAAAATTTACAACATATAAACTAAGTGCTTTCGGACGAAATTAAAGTAAAATGTCATTTCCAATAAACTAAATTTATAGAAACTTAAAATCATTTAAAAATTATTTGATAAAATAATAATTTATAGAAAAAAATATGCAAAAAATTAATTCTCAGTAGTTTTTAAAAAAAATTAATTATGCAAACACCTTTTATACAGTAAATTTTTATAAAACTTTGGAAAATAAATAAAACGAGGTAGTGTAGGAAGGAAAGGTGAAAAGCAATAATTTGTTCAAAGGTGGACTGGAGTGTAATTTAATAAAGTAATCCGTCAGGCAATCGGATTAAGCAGCGATCATATGATTGTAAATTTATATTGAATATTGGATATGTGTGCGCTTTTAATGTGTAATTAAAAGTTGTCATAATAAAATAGGTGAATTAGCGACTTATGCAGCCGCACACCTGTCTAAATTAATAAACTCATGAAAGAAAAACCATCAGCTATCAACAGATGGCGCATAAGCAAATTAGGTTAAAAAGCTTTGAGCGGGTCACCATTTTACCGACTATAAAAATCTCCAATAACCAAATTTTTAGGGTCAAGTCGGTTAAAGCTCAAAACAGGTCAATGTTAAAGGCAACAGATATTGCTTTCTGATATATCCATATTATTCACGAAGTGTAATTAAAAACCTAAAAAAAAGATTTGAACTATAAATATTGGAGTTTTTCCAGAAATCTAGGTTAATCAAATCGTAATGTTTCTAAGCAAGGTTCAACTTCCATTTTTCACCTTTTTAAATTGAAAATTTTAAATAATAGTGAAGAAATCCCAATGAATTGATCGTTTGTACGCATAACAATTGGATATTGATAAAAAAATATTAAGATGTTTTGCATTTTAATGATAAGTCACTTTTTAATGAAAATCTAAAAAATACACGCCATCATTAGACAAACAATACACATGAAAATTGTTAAAAATAATTCAAGACAGATTTCGTTGTAAATGGGAGTGCTTCACTTGCTAAAAGCTTACAATTAAAAACATTTGTTTATCGATTAAAGCGCGCGCATTTTATATTATCCAGTACAATGCATCACGACCAAACTGACAGAGTAATGTACAATAAGTCTCAAAATAAACACAATCTGTAATTGATTTAATGCCACTATGTGGGTTTGAATTTTTTATCAATCATGGACAGCAAGTTGCTATTGAAGGCGCCCTGGATATGGTGACCAAGTCTGACTAATATTTTCGAAAAACTAGGTATGTCATTGACACGATCGACTTTCAATGTTGTCTGTTAAACTGAATCCCAATTCACTGATTTGTATGCAAAGAATTCGAGAAAATTTAAGAGTGGAATATTAAAGGTATGCTGATCTCAAATGAAACAGACTTAATGACACTAAAATTGCATATTTATACCCTTTCTATTTGGAACAAGCCAAACTTACAAAAATTAGTTCAAAATGTGCTTATTTATTAAAACGAAAACCTAAAGCAATTAGGCATCAACATTACATTAGCAATATTAAATAGCAGGTAATGTTTCGCTTTCATAGATTACATTGACAGTTTGCAAGTGTTAAAAACATGTTTCGGTAGGTTACTGGTTGGAAGAACGCTTTAATAAACACCTGAAGTGTAAATGGGAGACATTATTACAAGTTATTAGCGATAAAAAGCTATTAAGAAGACAAAGGAGTGTGAAAACAGTACCACTTAACAACAAAACAAAGTTTCACTTCAACACAAAGCGAAACAAGTGATACATGAAAACGATCAACAGTTAACAAGATTTTAAACAAAGCGCGTAGCCACGTATAAAATGATGCGCCCTGTTGGGACGATAGAGCATCGATGAATTGAGTTGTGAGCAACTACTGACAGTTGGACAAGTACCAAGCTTAGCATGCAAATAGCTATCGTCTCTGTTCAACTTACAATAATTAGTAACGTAATTGCATTATAACTATGTTGATGACTTATGCGGAAATTTCACCCATAACAATTATACTGACTTACACTGTACTCATTCTGACCTAGCTATCCTTTTAATCCTTCCACTCCAAAGCAAAATGATGTTCACATCAACATGTAAAAAGTATTTTCACAATAACAAATAAAATTCATTGATTTCATTCTAATATCCTAATAAACAAAGAACCATCTTAACAATGATTGATTTGCATTGAACATATTTTTTTTTGCAAAAAAACGTTACACGTGTTTTATTGATTAATATATATAAATCTGTTCTGACGCAGTAAATGGAATAACTATCCATTATCTTTGTACTGAGCAAAGCAGCATCTCCAATGCTATTCAATTCAAAGAAGCATCGAATTCGCCCACAGCTCTCATTCTTATTTTCTTTGTTATGAAAAACACTTGTTAAAAATGTCCATTTCAAGCTTTCGACATTAAAAAGTATGAAACTTTAAAATCAGATGCAATTGATAGATGAAATCTTTCGAAAAAACATAGTATGAATATCTATATATATATATATATATATATATTGGCGCTGGGTATTTTTCAGTAAATAGGTACTGCCCCCAGTACAAATTCTGGCGCTGAGCATATGGGTTTTTGAAAAAATCCAAGTTCAGGCGCAATTTTTTTTACATAATCTCACATAGGGTCCTCATTAACAGATCTATTAAAAAATTTGAGTTATTTTTTGAGGCCTCATATGGCATGATGGCGCTAGGTATATGGGTTTTTGCACAAAACTGGCGTTTGGTACAAAACGAAATAAAAACCATATACCCAGCGTCAGTATATATATATATATATATATATATATATACGCAATTGATTTGGCTTTTTTATTTTCTCATTCAATTTCAAACGGAGAAAATATTGTATCAGAAATTGTTTGCAGTACAAAGGGATACGGTCCTAAATTGCACTGTGATCGGACTAAAGCATGATCTTAATGTGTTTGGAATCAAACGGAATTATTAAATAACTGATAACTGGGATGATATTTTCCGTTGAACTCCAGTTGAGGTTACCACACAATAAATTTCTCCATTTTATCAACAAGCCGAATGAATTTTAGGTGCTACAATGAGAAAAGGTTAAGACCTGATTAGAAGCAAAAATATTGTAAACAGAATTGAAATTAAAATTTAGCACGTTGTATTGGAAACATGCAAATTGCTTAGATATTTTCATAGTTAAAACTTGCATGCAACTTAAAACTAAATTTAATCAAAGATTATTTCACTTCGTATGTCACTACTATCCTAAATTGGGATCTGGCAAAAAGCGATAAAAATTTGTAAGAAAGTATTAACATTGGGAAGTTTTAGTCTGCAAAAGCTGTGTGTTAATAATAGACCTGATTTTTGCGACTGCAATTGCGATAATTTGATTTGAAAGCGAGCATTATTCAAATTCATGTTGATTTTTGGAGAAAGTTATTTGGTTGCAGTTGCAGTTGAAAAGGCTTGCGTCGAGTCTGATATAATGTTTAGCAACAGATTGGAAAAGGATTCAACAGTGCTTTCAACAGCTTGCACAGTGCGTAAAAAACCATTCAGCTGCAAATATCTCGCACAAAATAACTCAAGAAAATGCACGCATCAAGTCATTACTTGCAACAGCTGCCGTGGCGCCAACCCTCAAAGGCAAGTTTTCCGCCACTACCAATGCGAAATAATTAGCAGTTATTTAAGCAAATCCTTCTAAATTGCCTGAATTCACAACTTATTGGAATTAATAGTTTTATAAAAATTTTAACCACCAACTTGCAATACACAATTGTGGAATTGAATTTTCTAAGATATACGAGTAGTGTATTCATTTGCAAGTTAAATTGCATATTTCATATTTTTGACATTGTAAACCAATGTAGCCTGTGACATTTTAAATTTCAGAAATCTGTATCATTTCTTGAGACATGCATATAATACACTCAATTGATTATAATAGGCCTACTGGCTTTACATAATGCATACATTTTACTTGAAAGTATTCGTTTTAATGCACAATATTTTCGGAGAATACTTATGGAAATATTCCCTCATTACCTCTATAATCTTGAATTAGATATAAAGTTTTATTTTCTGAAATCAAAGAATACTTAAAATGTGGTTGGCAGATTTCAATAGTGTTTTTTACAAAATGTCTGCAATTGATGGGTACATTTCTAGGAAATCAACAAACGTAAAACATATGGTTTCAACTGTGTAAAAATTTAATGTACGTTAACAGGCGATCTAAATGATTAAGGAAACAAAACAATGCGCTTTGAAATAAAAATGGAAAAATTCAAAGGGAAAGTTGGCAGAAGTAAAATCAGTCAAGTCAAATTCTGGTGAAAGTGGCGGGAAATGTTGTAAAGAAGGAGTGTTGTTGACTATGGATTAATAAATTCATAATGTTGGCGGACACGAGTGCTTAAACCGCAGGTGTACAATTTGGAAAAATGCAAATATTTACAGAACACTTCATCCATTGAAAGGCAGCCTGACGAATGTTCAAGTATTTGAAAAAGAAGCAACCGTTGAAGTAATTCATATCTAATAAAGTTTACATTCGAACATCAACTCAGAGGCTATAAAATGCACTAGGAAACTATCCCGATATTAAACATTTATTAATAAAACATTCACGAGTTTCAACAACATAAACGAGTATAACTATTCCCCATAATTATTCAAATGAAAAACTGTGTAGCCCAAGCGCACCAACATCTTTCATTGTATTTTTATGATGTTTTTGTGATTATGCGAATGAACCTAATTGACAACTATATACAAAGTTTTAATGCGAAATTGAATAATGAACGTGTTAAAAAATGATAGTAAGTGCTATATACAGGTCGCCATTCTAATGAATCTTATATCATATTGATTACTAAATAATATACATTGCAAAACAACTTGTCACGATATCTTATAAAATATGCAAAACGCTCACTGAAATTCCATATGTATATAACTATAAGCGGCGTAGTGAAGGTGGTGGACGAGTGCATTGGTGAGCGGTCAAATTAAAAATATATTGAAAAAATTACTATTAATACTGTATTCGCAAACGTCAATTTTCTTAAATTGCTAAACGTTTGTAAATATAATTATAGATACAAAAATAAAGAAAATTGAGCGAAGCAAGAATAGAAACCTTGTATTGGAGGAATTATACATTCTTTAATCTCTCTCGCTATGTTTGGCATGACGATTATGATTTCTTTATCTTCATTTCTCAAAACGAATGCGAGTTTAATCAAATTTTGGTATGTATTGAAATTAAAAAGAACAAATGGGCATTGCAGCAGCTGAGATATTTTTTCTACTGCACTGTTGTGCAATTTCAAAATTCTTTGCTTTTCCTGGTACCTTAACGTGGACTCGGGTACCTCATGTAATTTGGCACTGCATCTCATTCGATTTATGGTCTATCCTTATTTGAGATATCGCTGTCCAATCTAACACCATCCTCTTTAAGACAACTGCTATTAAACACTGCTCGTCTTCTCTTCGTAGCCAAATATCATTTCTCAGGTTGAAGAACTGAAGTTGATGTAGAAGCGGAAGGTGTTCTGGATCCTTACGCGCACTTCTCTTAGGGTGATGGTTGGTTTGGGAACAGAACTCTTCCCAGCAATGGAAACATGCTCGCTTTGTTGCAAAAGTGAAATATATTGTTGTCTTCTAGTACATTTTCGTATTGATGGCAAATCCGAAAAATGGAGTTATATTCTTTTTAAAGTTTATTTTTTCTTACCAGTCTGTACTGCGATGATTTGTGATAACACACGCGTACAATTGTTAATATTTTTCACACTACTTTTTCACTTTAAATTTAAGAGCTCCCATTGCTTATAGATTAACACCAATCATTATACAGGGTATCCGTAAAGTCTGGACACAGGAAAATTAACTATTTTTCAATGTAGGCTTTAAAATTATTCATATTTTTTGCATTCATGCTTCAAGAAAGACTTAAACTTATTTAAATTGTTCATCATATAAAAATTAATTAAAAGCAATCCGTTAATTGTCAATATGCTATTTATTGCTTGTTTAGTACATTGTAGATGCCCTCAACATGCCGTTTAAATCAAACCTTGTAAATAAACGAAGTTTAAATGAAATCGTTTGATTGACTGCTGCATTTAAACAAACGGCTGAATTAAACCTAAGACCGTTTAAAACGATTCATTTAAATGGTCAACACTGATTCTAGTTAATGCAAACTAATTAAAACCGAATACACGCTTTTTTTTATAAGAAACATACTTTTGGANCAAACTGGCGACATCCCCTGCAACTTAGTTTTTCGATCACCTTCATACACATAGAATCCAGGATACGTAGTTAGACAGTAATGTTCAATGTCAGGGTACTGGCTTAGCGGAAAACCGACAGAATCCTTGAATATTAAGTTCCCACTTACATCTCGTATAATCAACAACCAATGGTTTCCGGGATGGCCAGTTGGACTCGCATTACAAATTAGAAAAGAGTTTTGGACAAGACTTGGTGGTATGCAATCTGAACAGTGTACACCGAAAAAACGCCAACGTAGTGATGGGATTTGGAGAATAATACGTCTAATTTTGTCAGCATACATTAAACATTTAAATAATTGTAGAGTTCATTATACCTAAACTTCACATATATCCAAAACAATAAAGACGGCAAATGACCCAAAATTGGTAAATTGCACCAAAACCTGTAAAATATCGGATATCCATTGCCAATTCCAAATTCTCTTTTAACAAAGCCATAACTATCATGGTAAATTGCATGAAGTCTAAAACGTTTTGACCATTTCAACAGCAAATGTAGTCTAGAATTATTTATGCCAATAAGTCCACCATAGGGGTTCATTTGCAAAATTCTTTCAACACCAAAATTATGTATACAGTTTNTTTTTTTTATAAGAAACATACTTTTGGACTTCAGCCTCGGTGTTTCTTAAAATTTCGTGTCATCAAGCCTCAAATGTTTCTTATAATGTTCTTAATTTTGCATGTCAACTTTTTTGAAAACAGTTCTTGACTAATGCATGTACTGTGCTGTGCGTGTGTACGTACCTACGCAAAAAAACTCAATAAATATGTCATCACATATTGCTTACGTTAAGAACGTAGCTACTATTCATCAACCCCAATCAGCAACTAAGCAGCTCACTGTGGCCACCACGATATGTCTTCACTCTGATCGCCATGTTGTTTATACTCTGAAAGCGTAAATTTACGGCAACCGATATACAATTTATTAGAAAATTTTTTTACGTCTTTTGATTGTTTAATAAATTCTCCCAACTTTACCAGAAAGAATTAGGTCAAAATTACTGTAAACGTATGGTATAGTTGGGAGAATTTCTTTGATCACAACCGCGAATTATCCAAATTTTCGAAAATTCGAATATAAAATTCGAAAACTTTTTTTTCTGTAGAAACATATGTAGTAAATAAAAGAAAAGTGTGACAACTTCGTTGCTGTAAAAATGTCAAAAAAGCAAAGGACTTTAGCAGCATTTGGTTTTACGAAAACTATAATTCATAGAGGGACTGAAATGAAAGTTGACATTCCAACTTTAATATCTGATTCACCACAAGTATTGCAATGCTCAAAATGTGAAAAAACTTTTATCAATCAGCAAGGGCTTAGCGTTCATATGAAATGCATCCATTTATCAACCAGTGAAAAAGAAAGTAACGTTGACAGCCCGTCTAAAGCAAGCATAAGCCAAGAAAATAAAGTTACACAACCGTTACATGAAAACAACAACGAAGTACAAGAAGACAAAAACGCTAGTCACGACCAAGAAGTGCTGCCAGTTGATACGTCCGAGTCCAAGGTTGAACGAAGACGAGGAAGAGATAAAAGACAATCTTTGAGTAACAAGTTTAAATCTAAAGTAATTGCCGAAGTGGAGAGCGGAGAAAAAGCCATTGATGTAGCAGAAAAGTATAATATCAATAGATCTCAAGTGTCTGCATGGCTTAAAGCAAAAGATAAGATTACAACAGCTGGTGTTAAAGAAAATAAATCTTTGACCAAAATACGCCCAGCCAAAAAGTATAACCAACTGTTTCATGCATTGTTTCAAAAGTTTCAAAAAGCTAGAAATGAAGGTAGAAGAGTGGATTTCAATTGGCTTTGGAGTAAAGCTAGAGTTATTTATAGAGAACAGCAAGACAATCCGGACGCGTTTGTGAGAAAACATGTTGTGGTATCTTTCATAAAGCGAAATCATCTAAAACTTCGTCGAACCCAAAGAAACAGAAAGCCAAATAAAGAACACTACAGAGAGAAAATGATGAAATGGCATTCCACACTTAGAGAACGTTTGATTAAAACTGGAAAGAATGAACAGTATGACTCTAAGTTTGGGCGATTCTTACCTGCCGAAAGATACAACGTAGATCAGTCGCCGCTACCTTTTGCTATCAACACAAAAACAACTTACCAACACATTGAGCCAAACAATCCTGAAAATCGATACAACAAGGTATGGGTAAGCCAGCCAGGGTCAGGCCTTGATAAAAGGCAATGTTCATTACAAGTTTGCTTCAGCCCTTCTGGTCGTCAGCCAAAAATTGGTGTAATCTTCCGTGGAACAGGCAAAAGGATTTCTGCTGTTGAAAAAGCATCATGGCATCCTGATGTTGATGTGTTTTTTCAGGAGTGTGCATGGGCAGATACCAAAATTTGCCTGGAATGGGTAGAACGTACATTGAAAGCTGCTGTAGATGAGAAATTCGTTCTGTTTTGTGACAATTTATCTGGACAAATTACAGATGAATTCAAGCAGAAGGTAGCTGCAATCGGTGGTATTTGCTGGTATGGTATACCTAACGCTACTGATATCTGGCAGCCAGTTGATGCCGGATATGCTGAGCAGCTTAAATCATTAATCCGATTGGAACATTACAAATGGTTGGATAGCGATGAGAACGATGAGAAATGGTACGGTGTTAACCACTCTTTTTCTGATTCTGAAAGAAGGATCCTACTCACCCAATGGATTGGAAAAGCATACAATAGCCCCCTCGATAGTAAATATGACAACTATCGGTACAGATTGTTCCAGAAAACTGGCTGCCTCTTAACTGCTGATGGGTCAGAAGATCACTTAGTACAACCAGAGGGTCTACCTAATTACACCGTCCCACCCCCATCCATGATAGAGCCAACAACAAGTATTCCTGAAATGCAAGTTGACGACATTGTTTCGGAACCTATAGATGATACCACTGTTGAATTAATAGAAAATGATCTGCATGAGAACGAAATGATCGTAGAGGAAAATGTGGACGGAAACATCTTTGATTTGTTTGACGATTTTTAATTTGAAGTTTGCTAAACACTTTTGTTCTATGCTGTTAAGCCTATAATAAACAATAATCTGACTTTAAAAAATGAGTCTTGTAAAAAATATTCCATGGTTGTTCTCACAAAATATTGTTTTGTTTTTTTGTTTTTTTGATCCTGTAAAGTTGAGCCTGCTAGTGTTTCTTAAATGTTTCTTAATTTTTGCCAGATTTGAGCCTCATGTTTCTTATAAAAATGTTTCTTATAAAAAAAAAGCGTGTACGAAAGCTTTTAACACCATGCCAAAGATGAAAGATGACCAGGTCGACCAATGCAGTTTGTATAGAGCTAATACACTGGAGGCAAACATTCTTGAGGCAAAAATTTCTATAGTGGAGCGCTAGAATAAAATACGTCAGGTAATATGGGATGGAATTGAACATGGAGCAGGGCAAAGAATCTGTGGGACAGATAGGGCATGAGACAAAAAATTTAGGCTCAAGCACGCCCCTGACCTACGAAACTACGTTGTAATGTGCTGAAAAATAGAAAGTACGTTCTGAAAGTTTACATTAGAATAATTTACTATTCAAAACTATTGAAAATTTTCAAATTCATTGTCTAGCTTTTACAATAAAATTTTAAAAAAGCCAAAGAATTTAGAAAATAAGTGTGATATGCATCGTTTTGAATTGTAAAAGTTTGAATATGTCCCAAAAGACAAATATATTAAGAATGGATAATATCAACTAACTACATTATTACTGCTGCCATGACGATAAAATAACTAGTTATGCCCAAGCAATTCGTCACACCGTTGCGCAAACAAATATACATACATCAACGCGATGCAATTTAAGAAATTTTATAGAGAGGTAAGCAGCGCCAAAATTAATTGATTTGTATGGCACATAGTACCAAATTTGTATATGGCAATTACGGTCACAAAAGTTTTACTGTTTTTAGAGTATATGACTACATAAATAAAATAACGAGTCTGATGATGCTCTTAATTTTAATTAATTAGTGATATATATATATATTTATATATATATATATATATATATATATATATATATATATATCATGCTGGCAATAAAACAACAAAATATGATCAAAAATACCACTTTATTGTGCAAATAAAATAAATAATTTGTAAACAGAAAATTATTTGCATGAGTTTCACACTATAATCAGCTATAATCACTCTCAAATAACAGCTGAAATCTGAGGCATATGTATATAACAAGTCGTTCACAAACACTAAGTGTGGCATTGATGAAATAAACTTCCTCGACTGTTGCCCTCCAATGTAGCTATATATTGGTATTTTGTGTGCAGCAGCACTTTTGACTGTAGACACCATTTTCATTACTTCCAGGCTACTAACCTACAGTTAATATCTTGATCATTGCAACTAATTTTAAATTATTGACCCTAGAAATTTTGTAACAATTGTTTCATCACTCTTATACACACTGAATATGTATGCAAAAAGAAAAACTTTGTTCAATTAAGGCTTTCAGTGCAAAAACTGCTTGGTCAATATTTGTTGAGTGCTATGCACGAATTTCTTGAATTACTGATTGAGGGCCTAACTCCCTACCGCCTTTAGAAACAGTCTTCTCTCAATTTCAATAGAGCTGTATGTAGTAGTATACTTAATAACGAGATTGAGGTAACATGGACCCAGTGTGCCCTTTATGGGACAATGAAGTATATATATATATGCATCATTTTTGAAATTGGAGCCGATTAACCTTTAATTTTCTGAGCAATTACAATTCGTTTCCAATGTCACTCGCCACTGTAAATATTTAAAACCATACTTATGTGATGTATTATCATGTTTACCTCATTTAATAATTAAATACTTCACGAAAGTAAACAGCTGATAGTCAATGATTTTAATCAAGCATGTTAAAAAACTGTTTTTTACTCAAAAACAAAAAACACGTTAATATTTAAAAAAAACTTGCTTTATTGTTTTTAAGCGTTGTATTTCCTGAAAGCACTCTTAAGAAAAACTACTGGAATCTTTATTCAGAATAGTAATGTACTGAAAACATAAAACTCATGAAGTTGTTCAATTCTCGAAGAGTGTCATATGTCATCCTCAAGGAGCATCTTGTAAATTGAAAGTCTATTTCGTGTTTTTTCTCTTGTTTTTCTAACTCCAATTGTTAATTGTAGTTGTTTTTGCTAAGCTTTGGACGATTATCTGTACTCTTCAAAAGACGTAGTTCGTGAGATGGACATGCATCATACATGTATCATGTTGGGACTCCATTCTCGCCACAGGGGATACCTCTTCTGCATTTTGCTCTTGTACAGTGAACTTTTTTACTTTATCACACTAACACCCATCTCAGAAAAAACTGAAAACAATTGCGCCGTGAAAAACATGATCAAATAAAAAAAATAATATTGATAAATTGACAAACAAATGTGTGATGAAAACACATGATTTTCCAAGTGCTTAAACACGTGTTTTAAAACATTCCATCCTAGACTTTAATAAGCTGTTAGTCATTTTCTAGTTATATCAAATATAAAACACACATTTTATGAATTCCATAATAATATATTTCAAAACTTAATCATTTATTGTATATTAATTACTAAATATAGTATTAATAATAATTATGAAGAAATTTATATATATATATATATATATATATATATATATACATTTATACGGGTGCTAACAATAAATCGTCGAATACATACTGGCGCTGTGGTATATGGGCGATAAATACATGGATGGTGCTACGTATTATTTTGAAACAAGACTGGACCCTACGCTAGTTTTTTTCAAATTCTGATAGTAGAAATGGCTTAGGCATGTAGTTTACTGACACTGATAGAAAACTGGCCAAAATCGGACATATTCCGGCTAAAATTGGCATTTTCGACCTCATTTTCACTGGGAAGAACTGTTAAAATCAACCTGAAAATAATATCAGAAATTGCAAAATATAAAAATTAGTTCAAAACGCATTTATATTTGTTAAAATGGCATAAAATCCAATTTTTTTTATAATAATTTCTATTTTTTTCATTTTTATATATTTTTTAAGAAATTCTCCCCGTGAGCCCAAATTTGGTGTGCGGCTATTAAACGCACAGGACGTACACCGAAATCTTTAAAATTTTCATCATAACATTTTAAAAAAATGTATGTGAATTAACAAAGAAGTCCGAATTTTTTTAGAATCAATCCGCATGCGCATTGCCATTTTTTGGATCCCTATTTGCACTGATATGGACAATTCGCGAACTCGCATGGTTTATCCAATCCATGCCCATCCTATTTTTGATACTCGCACATAAGATCAGTAAAGAATCTACGGGAGATATTTCAACGGGTAATTCACTTCTGGGGAAAAATATTTATCCCCGGAGCAAAAACATTAAGATAATATACAATGAAGCAGGTAGAACTAAAATGAGACTAGAATACATTTAGTAAGAAGTAATGGACTAAATTTTTTGCCCAATTTTTTGAATATAGAGATTTTTTTAAGTATGCTTTGGAAAATTCTGCCCAAAGTTCCAGCCCAAGACCATCTCGGTTTCACCTGCGGGAATGATCATAGCAATGAAAGGATAGATGATAAAATTCATCCAAGTAAACAGCATAGAAAATTCGATCCAGAATGTTGTGGGTCATATATTTTTTTTCTAGTTGCTTGTAGTACATAATATACTTGCTTTGATCATGTTATTTGATATAGAAGCATTGCGCTAAGGCAAGAAATTGTAACAAACTGTGCTTGTGAGCACATATGAAAATAATATCCTAGAAAATTTCTGTTGCGCAGTTCTTGCAAAAATACCAAAATGGTTGCAGAAATGAGGTGGACTTAGGTGGAATCAGTACCCGGAATTTCAATCCTAGATTCAATACTGCATAAGATATTTTTTACCAGTACCCGTATTCCCTGAATACCTGGATTCAATGTACAACAACTAATGTATCAATAAGTAAGTACAAAATTATGCAAAACCAGTGAATTTTTGTCGTTGGTCACCCAACTCAACCCTTCGTTTACCTGAAATAATTTTGGTATCAGTTAAAATAATATATTAGAATGGATATGAAATTGCGGACTTTTTATGTGATTATATCAATAAAAAATAATTTTTAGTGCCTTTCATACGATATAAACCATTTTTTGAAAAAATTATGCTTTGCCATCAATAAAGAACGTCTTTAAAAGATTAGCTTTCATGTGTATAAATATAGACATTCGTTTTTGTGAACCTCATAAATCATTGAGATTTTTGCAAAATGTGATTGGATTTTGTTTATAATATAAAATAAAAAATTGAAGCATCCCCTGAAATCTTATAGGATCGCGCTTGTTGGAATTACGCATAAACTTATTAGTAACATTATGGTTTAAAACAAAAATACACATGTAGAAATTTTATTCAATTTTTCTAATAAAAAACCCTATTTTAATGTAAAGTGAGAAAACGCCTACACACAAAAATACTCGAGTATAACAATAATAAAGCGTTTCAGAGCGTCCCGTAAGAAGTGGTTAATTTCTTGACATGGTATTTTTGCATTATGCTCATGTCTTGCACGATTTATTCTTTATCCATACCCTGGTCTACCGTTAAGATTGTTACCCATATCAGCAGAGATGACCATAGATAGAAATACTATTACAGACTATCATGGAATTACTATATAAAAATCTATAATGAAACAATAATTCTATGATAGATTTATTATTATACAAAGCTATATTCACGATTATAGTCTATAATTTATAGAATTAAATTAACATACATGTACATGGCCTTTTCTCACTCGAATTGCTCAATATATTTTGGGAATTCTGCCTTCCCCGGCAGTTGCAGAACGAGTTTTTTCGAAAGCGGGCTTTCTGTCAATGTCGCGAAGATGTAGAATTCTCCCCGATACTTTGTAAACTCGATCAATTGAGCAGTGTGATTTTCCAAATTAAATTTTGAAAAGACCTTGTTTATAGCTTTTTCAGAGAAAATATAAAATTATAGTCTATAATAGTTTACTATAATCATGCCAATGATAAATTTTTCTATAATAAAATCTATAATAAACTACTATAAGGTCATCTCTGCATATCAGCCTGACCTGCAGGTAGCGGCAGGGAAACGCCGCTCAGCCTTTACTAGAGTCGTCCTTGATCATGATATTTAACAAGAAAGCGCAAATTACTAGCTGTGGTATATGGAAATTCCTCCACATCTTGAATATAAGCATGAAGCATTGATAAAATTCCCGCCAAAAACATGCTGTTCCATAAAATTCCTTTTTAAATTTAGTCAAAATGGATTTCGATGATTCTTTAAGGGCCTTTCCTAATTGCCAATGGTTGGTCATTAGATGTCTGCACAAGCCCAAGCCAATGCAATGCAGTGATCGCAAATGACTGTAAATCAATGTTCTATTTGAGAAAGAGTATAGGATTTAGTATGCACAGCATGGGCGTCGATCCTGGGGTGGGGGATTCCCCCCCCCCAATATCCAATTTTTGAAATAATAATGATTTATCCTCTAAAAAAATAATTATTTTAGCAATTTTTAATAGTTATTTAAAAATAAATATGAAATGTAAGTTGCAATTTGCCCTTTAAATTACCATCATTATAACACGTTGTTTTGATTAGCCCGACCACGGCCAATTTTAAAGATGGCCGTGGCCCGACACTACTTCGATCGAGTATCAAATTTTCTGATATATATATATATATATATATATATATATATATATATATATAAAACAGATACGGATTCTATCCACCACTCTATTTCAAAAAGATCTAAGACCAAGTAATGGCTATTGTTACTCTATCTAATGATCTAAGACAGGAGTATTGAGAATCAAAATTTGAGTCTCGAGTAGTGAATATTCTGATCGGGCGGGTTCGGGTCCTTGCTAAGCTCATATTGTCATCCTCAAAAGTACATGCAGTTAAATTAAATTCAATACTTAGAATGACATTGAAGCAAAGCCTTAAACAAAAATTAAGGAGCTGTGAATTGTTGATTGCAAATAAAAATTAAACACTATACGTCATAATTAGTAATACTATAGTGAAAAGATTTCAAAATGTCCTTGAATGGAAAAAATAATGTTATACACTTTGTGCTTAAACAAATACCACGACAAGAAGCATTAATTAAAGATCACATCAACGAACCATGCAAAAACGGTAATAAAGCGGAACTGAGGATGTTTATTTTTTTACAACGCTGGTAATAGCAATTTGACTTATTACCGTGGGTGCGAATTCTGCTGCAAAAGACGCCTAACTGATGCAGGAACTTATATAAATAGTGTGCAAGAAACTCTTTTTGATCAACTACACTTCTTTTTGGCAATTTTCCAAATTTTCAACAAAAATCCAGCAAAATACAGGAAAAAATAATATCTGGAATATGCACAAATTTATGAATAAAAATAACACTCAAGTTAGAAAATTCTACTGTGCTCTTAACTGATAAGGCATAAGGTGGTTAAGTAATTTTGTGAAGTTTTTACCAAACAAATTTTATATAACAGTTTTAATGTGCTCAATATGCATGCTGCTCTAAATGACAGAGATAAAGCATCGTTTAAACGAACAGAGGCTTTAAAAAATCCCAGTGACCTAGTGACCAAAAAATAAGCAAAACGTGAGCTAAAGCGACCCAATCCTTTTAATATTGCAAAACACTGAATTTGCCCCAAAATAAACTATTAGCCACAAGGTTTACATGACACAGTTCATACATAGTAAACTATAAACACTTTTGGTCGTTTAATTTCTTCCACAAAATAATTAACCTTTCGTAAGCTTCAGCAAAGTTATCCAGAATTTCCTTAGCTGAAGCACGTGGGGGAATTAACTTATAATAACATTTTTCACTTTTTACAAGCTATGAAAACTTTTTCTCTAATTCTACGCTGCGTTATGCACAACCACTCTCTCGTCAAATTGAATGAGTGTTTTGAGTAGGCAACGACTTTTTAGTACACTTGTCGCTACTGCTGAGAGTTGGGTCAGATATTAGTCACGACTTCTTTTAAATACCAAAACAAGACTGGAGAGAAAGAAGTTCATACGGAAGGCGGTCAGCATGGTGTGAAGTAACCAAGAAAGGATGTACGTTTAAGTGCTCAACAAAAAGACAAAGAATAAATTTGCAATTGTTAATATAAGATTGGTATGATCGCAATAACAATTTCTTCTTACATTCCAAATAAATATATTTCAGAAAGTACTTTTTGCAAGTAACTAGAAACAGAAGTCATTGCAAATTTCAAAGAGAATTTTTTTTGAAACTTTCCATATTTGAGCGTGCCCGAGGTTGTTCAATAGTTAAAAGGAATAGCAGCCAATTCTGCTAGGGGTTATTTAAATGAATGACTATTCAATCGTTATGTTTGAACATTTCTTCATGATATCAATAATCCATGCAAGAACATTAATAAATAATTCGAATGTAAATTGTGTAGAAGTGGTGACTGAAATAAGGTAAGAAACGATAGAAATAGCTCCAACAGAAAATCTACAAACGTACTGCTTATGGTCAAGTTCGGATTTCTTCAACATAGCAACAATTTTATATCTTATAAAAATGCTTAACTATTTCCCAAATGATCATCGTCTCGATGAACTGCAAGGGCGAGTGGAAACATGTTTTAGTACTTTAGCATTAGCAACTGCTGTCTTAATGCGAATCAAAGAAAAATGGTGAGGACGTAATGCAGATAAATTAAAGAATGTGTGCAGATCACTCAACAAATCACAACAACAGATAAGGATAAAAGTCACTTCTTAAATGTAGCATAAAGATTACATAAGACTGTGTCAGCCAATTTGCTTGAAAACAATTTTTAGAAAAAGACGAAAGACCTTTTTGTTCCTAATTAGGTTCGCTATACCGATAGAAGCCGTTCAATTCATTACTATATGATCACTGAGCATATCTTCCTGTTCGCTCTTGATTATCTCCCATATATTGAAATACGTAAAGCAAATTGCAGGATACATTATGATATTTTTCAATCTTGTTTTAACCAATAATTTACATTAACATCAATTTGAAGGCACAAATAGCCAAAACGCTTGTTAACAATTTGGCTCCAAATCATGCTAATAGCTCAAGCAAGTCTAACCACAAAAAAGTAACCTAATGTACAATTGGGTGACTTTTTGATGACAAGTGAACAGCGTATAGACTTAGTAAAAATTAAGGAAAAGTGGGCAATTTGCATGAAATGTTTTCTGTAAGGACTCCTGCTCTAAATGATGTGGGAATTCTTGTGAAAGTACTACTAATATTTCTTAAGTTGTGTTGTTTATAATAATTTTTGCTCCTTTTACAGTGCATGTGATTGAAACGTTTATTATTAAAAGTAAATATATGCAGGAAAGTGGGTTCAGCGATGTAACTCATTAAATTATTTCAATGTTTAGCAAATGCTTCTTTGTGTTGAGAACTGTTTATTGCAAATGAATGCAATTAGCTTTGTCGAGCCTTAAAGTAAATGCATTAAATTATTTCAATGTTTAGCAAATGCTTCTTTGTGTTGAGAACTGTTTATTGTAAATGAATGAAATTAGCTTTGTCGAGCCTTAAAGTAAATGCATTTTGAATAGTTTAGAAGCCCTGAAAGTGGTAACAAATTAATAATTTTTAATACATCATTTGTAATAGCTACTCTTAGCTTTTAATGAGCCTTAAATATTATTCTAAACTAAAAGATATAAATTATAGTAACTCATTTTTTATTCCCAGAACAACGCAATATGGCTAATCTATAACTTTTCGATGTTAGTTAGTAAGCTATAGTGTATATTATAGGCCTATATACTATTGTACATCAAAAACCTAAAAACCCAATAGGGTATTTGCCAACCNAACATTAATAAATAATTCGAATGTAAATTGTGTAGAAGTGGTGACTGAAATAAGGTAAGAAACGATAGAAATAGCTCCAACAGAAAATCTACAAACGTACTGCTTATGGTCAAGTTCGGATTTCTTCAACATAGCAACAATTTTATATCTTATAAAAATGCTTAACTATTTCCCAAATGATCATCGTCTCGATGAACTGCAAGGGCGAGTGGAAACATGTTTTAGTACTTTAGCATTAGCAACTGCTGTCTTAATGCGAATCAAAGAAAAATGGTGAGGACGTAATGCAGATAAATTAAAGAATGTGTGCAGATCACTCAACAAATCACAACAACAGATAAGGATAAAAGTCACTTCTTAAATGTAGCATAAAGATTACATAAGACTGTGTCAGCCAATTTGCTTGAAAACAATTTTTAGAAAAAGACGAAAGACCTTTTTGTTCCTAATTAGGTTCGCTATACCGATAGAAGCCGTTCAATTCATTACTATATGATCACTGAGCATATCTTCCTGTTCGCTCTTGATTATCTCCCATATATTGAAATACGTAAAGCAAATTGCAGGATACATTATGATATTTTTCAATCTTGTTTTAACCAATAATTTACATTAACATCAATTTGAAGGCACAAATAGCCAAAACGCTTGTTAACAATTTGGCTCCAAATCATGCTAATAGCTCAAGCAAGTCTAACCACAAAAAAGTAACCTAATGTACAATTGGGTGACTTTTTGATGACAAGTGAACAGCGTATAGACTTAGTAAAAATTAAGGAAAAGTGGGCAATTTGCATGAAATGTTTTCTGTAAGGACTCCTGCTCTAAATGATGTGGGAATTCTTGTGAAAGTACTACTAATATTTCTTAAGTTGTGTTGTTTATAATAATTTTTGCTCCTTTTACAGTGCATGTGATTGAAACGTTTATTATTAAAAGTAAATATATGCAGGAAAGTGGGTTCAGCGATGTAACTCATTAAATTATTTCAATGTTTAGCAAATGCTTCTTTGTGTTGAGAACTGTTTATTGCAAATGAATGCAATTAGCTTTGTCGAGCCTTAAAGTAAATGCATTAAATTATTTCAATGTTTAGCAAATGCTTCTTTGTGTTGAGAACTGTTTATTGTAAATGAATGAAATTAGCTTTGTCGAGCCTTAAAGTAAATGCATTTTGAATAGTTTAGAAGCCCTGAAAGTGGTAACAAATTAATAATTTTTAATACATCATTTGTAATAGCTACTCTTAGCTTTTAATGAGCCTTAAATATTATTCTAAACTAAAAGATATAAATTATAGTAACTCATTTTTTATTCCCAAAACAACGCAATATGGCTAATCTATAACTTTTCGATGTTAGTTAGTAAGCTATAGTGTATATTATAGGCCTATATACTATTGTACATCAAAAACCTAAAAACCCAATAGGGTATTTGCCAACCCTGTCAATGATCATGGTCCAAACATTTATTCATAGTCCCAGACAAACGAAGATTTTAGGCAATGTATAAAATTATATCTCAAAAAGGCATAGGATACAGAAATTGTACGTTTGTCGTATTTTTTGTACATTAAAGCAGTATTAAAAAAGGCAGATATGACACAATAAATGTCAAGAGGTATATTTTTTTCAAATTGTTAAATATTTTGATCCAAATCATTGATATTTGAAACAAAAAAATTGTTTCTAATAAAATCATGAGCTAATCACTTTTAAATGATAAACATGTATGTATTTGAAAAATTGAAATTATCAACAAATAAAGTCAATTGTATACAATATTTAGTTGAATGGCTCATAAATTTGTCAAAATTTTATAATATAACAATATTAAAGTCACATAAAATTTTTAAAAAATCGTATTTTCACAGTAGTTATCGATTTGAGTGACGCACGACAATTCCAATGATCAATGATGCAAGAGAAATCCGTTGCAAATGCATGTCTCATGTCAGCAATTAGTTGAAATGTATCAATAGCAAGCATTGATAAAATCACCCTAATAATAGAAACGAGGTTTCAATGAAATATAAATGAGGTATAAAGCCACTAATGGATCGCCTGCTAATGTTGCGCACTGCTACAACCCCTGTAGGTATTTTACAACGTGGTGTATATGTCATATCAGACAGCCAGTCACCTTGAAATGACACATTAGAATGAGGTTTGAAAATTTTCTTTTGCAAAAGACAATCCGTAAACTAAATGCAGTATCCACTAGTGGCCAAAAATTGTAAATGAGTATTGTGGCAGCATAAGATGTATAAATGTGTTGTGGCATTTCTATAATTTATATTAGGTATCTTAACTATATATTAAACTTCAATTTGGTTTTTCTAACCAATTACTCTAAAAAGATAATAAATTCGAAATTTGTTATGTGTAGTCTTTTAATCTGTTTCGTGGTGTTTATTGAAACTTTAGTTCCCTACTAGTCCTAAAACTATGGTTTGAACACTCAGTTTTCGGACTTAGTTCCGATTGAGCATGTGTGGGCCCATTTTGAAGAGCAAACTAATAAAGATTTTATTACAACTTTGGAACTAAGTACTAAGGGGCTTTGTTAGAAAAATTGATATGTAGAGCGATCTGTGGAAGTTATTAGAAATAATGGAAGCCATAACAATTAGTGAATAAACAAAAAACACCATTTTTTCATCAAAAAATTTAAATGAAAAATAAATGTATTAATTTAATTAGAAATATTTCAAGTATTCTACTGGTCACCCATAAAATTACCAATATTTTGCCCAATCTATTTTCCTAATTTATCATCTTTAGGGTAATTGATCAGGACAATGAAAAACAAAATAAAACTAAATGCATATATACTAAACATTCCCAATATATATTTACAATACATTTCTACATACTATACTGTCACAAAGCAATATGGGGATTTTTTGGCCATTAGCAAAATTAGAAAATAAAACAATGGCAGTAATTGCATGTATGCTTCGAAATTAAGACAAATTCATCCCAATTGTGAGAATCATCATTAAACTAATACTGGATATGAAGTATGCGAAGTGAATACGTTAATGTCCTCTAATGAAATAAGACCTTATGTGACAAAAATTCAAAATTTGAGATTGATGCATTAATAGATATATAAAAAGATATTTTAACATTAAATAATTAAAAATATTTCAAAAAACTTGCCAATTTCTTAAAAAATAAATGAAAATATACCCATCTACAATCAATTTAAAGGAAAACTATCCTATATGCGCAAAATATCATTTTCCAAGTAATGATACCATCTAATCAAAATATAATGACAATATTACAATAAAAAAATATATATAGCGAACTAGCTATTTTCTGACAAAAATAACATCAAACGACCTAAGTTCAGTAGGAAGAGTCGATCTAAATAGAAGAATGCCTCAACATAGTAAAGTAGTTTTAGCTTCAAAACAAAGAAGAGTAAGGATGGTATATACCATAATAAAACCTAGTATTATACATGAGGTTAGCAAACTGTAAATAGAAAAGCGTTTTTTCACATTAAGGCAGATGAAATTTGAAACGTGTAAAATTGAATTAAAATGAAAATAAATATGAACAAAATTAAATCCAATATGGTGAAAAATTATATATTCATTTTAATGAATTAACCTGATCAAATTGTCTCGATGCTCAGTGTTAATTGATAACACTTCAAGAGAAAGTGCAACACATGTCGTATATGATCAAAAAAGGAGATAACCTCAATGAGAAGTTTGCAAACAATTAGATAAACTTGTCTCGAAAAAATCATGGATGTGGAATGACAAGGTTTCTCCGAGGACCTTTAGTCTTATTCAATGATGCCCTCCAACATCTGTTAAAATTCAGAAAGTTCAATTTTGAAAATATAATGCATTACCTTTGTTTTCAAATGTTCGAAACCTGTAAAATACATTAAGTTACAAAAAGTCACCTAGATTACGTGTGGGAAGCCCCTACACAGTACGAATTACTTAAGATTACATTCAGGAAAAGTATATATATATATATATATAAACTCGCAAAAAGCGAAGCAACACGGCCCTCTTACTTTTTTCGTTTTGTTAAATATCTATAATTCAAAAATTTAAAAAAGTTAAGATATCTGAAAACTTAGAAATTCAGATGAATGAAGATATAAAAAGCATTAAAATGTTTTGGATACCTACCTATTTGATGACGTCATTTCTTAATGACGGAAATTGATACTAACGTGATCAAAAATTTGTTGGTTTGTCACCAAAGTATACATGTACCTAACATCAAATCAATTGAATGAAAACGTCGAGAATTATAACTGTAACGGTTGATGGGCTTAGTATGGTTTAATAGGCAAATACTTGCATTAACTCACATATGAAATATTGATACATTTCAAAAGTGGCGATTGGCCTATAGAAATTGAATGTGATTATGACCAATACCTGAAATATCAAACATATGTCTAATGCAGGCAGGTGAAAGTCCTTCCTTTACCTATGAAAACATTAAAAGAGATAAGGCATTAATATTCAGCACATTTTCTTCTCCACCAATAATATACTAAGCGAACGTATGAGGCTTTCTGACAGAAAATAGAATAATGCTATTGAAAATCCTCTACAATGAAATGGATGAAAAAATAATGACTTAACATCAAGTTCTTTGAGCCTAGTTAATGGCTAAAGAAAAGAGTTAACAAAAAACCGTTTATAGAAATATTAGTTAATTATCTATAATAACAGGTGGAAAAAAACATTCAGGAAATAGTATGCAGACATTGCAAAATATATTGGCGCTACAAATATTTTACAAAATAATTGTTCGCTGATATTGTATATCTAGGGAATAGCATCGATATATAAACTGACAAGCGAATAAACTGGCGAAACACTGACATTGTCATCAACTGTATGTAATCAAAAAAATGTGATATTCATAGAGTTCAATTGCCACTGAAATTGCATATCAAAGTATTTGGGAGAAAGTTTATGGGCCGCGTAAATCTTTTAACAGTATAGTAAATAGAGCCAACCCAGACAAATTTTTACAAAGTAAGTTTTCTGAATGGAAAGCAACAAATATATGTACAAAAATTTGATAAGAATATCAGTGCTGGATCCAGTCAGGTTAAATCCGGTTAATTTGCAGGGGCCGGTTAATCAGATAAAATCCGGTTAAGAAATTCGATCTTTGATTTTCTAAATTTATAATTACAATCATTGCAGCACTACAAAACAACAGAAATTGTCTCAAAGGCTGCAAGGATCCATACTTGTCATTCTAGTCCTAATCTACATTTTGCCAGTCAAATTATGGAATAGCATTATTTGAAAAAAATTAATCAAATTTTAAAGAAAATGATGCATCGACTCTAACATGTTTGAATTCACATTGTTGTTGTTTGATTATACTTCAAAAAGTTAAAATCATTCATAAAGTTCTAAATTTCTTATTCTACTCCATTTTGAGTAACTACATACATTTCTTTCATTAAATTTCGATAGACTTTTCGTTCATTTTAATTGTTTGCCTTATAAAACTTTCAGTTCTAAAATCACGAAGACGATATATATATATATATATATATATATA
>CABFPE010000280.1:200408-213459 GCA_900660155.1 Hofstenia miamia | reverse complement strand
TAAAATATATATATATATATATATATATATATATAAATTTTACGTCAGCAAATAGGAATAGGCCAATTTCATTTTGAAAGATATAAATAGATTAGATTTTTCTTTTTAATTTTTAAAGATCCGGTTAAGGTAAAAAGAAATCCGGTCCGGTTAAAGCATCGTAGAACGCACAGCACTAAAGAATATGCTACAATACTAATATTATGTGTAAATGAAGTGACTAAAACTAAGCTAATATAATTGAGAGTAGACTAAAAAACTAACTTTTGTCCAGGGTGACCCTAAATCAGACCAAAGCCTTTAAAGTGATTCGGCTCAGGTCATGGATCGTATTATTAATTAATATACTCTAACTTACTATAAACATAATATGTTACAATTAAAAAGTTCACTTCGACTGAAAGTATAAATAAAGAAACTGGGAGTGACGATTTCAGAATTGTACTAATAATTTTTTGCAATTTTTCTAAAATACAAGCATTGACGTTAAACCAGAATATTTCATGGGACTAGGAAAATATCCAATAGGGACTAATACATTTCTGACAGCAGATAACCCTAGCCTATGATATTGTGTTACAATGGAAAGAAGATCTTCTACAAATTTGCAAATTACATAAGTGAATTTTTTAATTTATTTTTAGTATTTCTCAATTCCCACATTTAATGATGATTATTTTAAAATTATACTGTAGTTTTATTCATTGATTATATTTCATTTCAATTATTCTTAAATCGAATTATATAAAATTGTTACTCATCCTCTGCAATATTAACAAGGCATTTACGAAGGGCTTCTCAAGAAATGTTAAAATTCTCATTCATTATTTTTGTTATGCCTGCAACAGTCCGACTTGCATTCGATCTTCGTTTTTTAGTCGATACATAATCGTAGGTACAAGATGCAATCTAACTCTGTGTTGATATTGATATATCAATACAATTCGAGCAATAATTCACAGGAAACTTCGAGTGCGGTAAAATCTAGAAAGCTGATTTAATGAATAATTTTTTGTGCTTTAGAAAAATTATAAAAATTTCACTAACACTTACGAAGAATTTGTAAAAATTTGTACGAAACTACATATAGCAGCATAGTAGTAAACTTCAGACCCTTTCAGCAATATATGCACCTGTAACTAAAAGCAAACCAAACATACACCCTGACCTGCGTAGGAGCACGTAAAGCTGCATCTGCTTTAAAGTAATTGTAGAGCAGCCTAAAAATCGATATATTACAAATTATTTGTAATAATAATCTTTCATTTAGTGGAAGACTGAGGTACGTTGCCACTGATTGGAATAGATTTTATTCAATGAAGCTTAATGAAAGATGTCAATGACATTGTCAAAGAACGAAAACTGACTATAAAACATGTTTTTGTAGAACTATTTGATAAAATAAACTAGTTCATCACAACAACGCCAACAAATGAAAAAATTTACCAAACTATGAAATACAAGAAACACGAGGGACTTTTAAATTGATATCTAGATTAGTTCCCATGGTCGTAGCAGGGTAAACATTAGGGTGGGACGTTAAAAACTTTGGCAAATATTTGGCAAAAAATACAAAAATCGGAAAATAAGAAAATTGGTCTTTGATTAAGTTACATATTATGAAGGTAATATATAAATATGAATGTAGGTTTTAAAGGATATTTAGATCATTTAAAACAAATATTTTCTCGTGATAACTTCTATGTATGCTCCCATACTTATCTCAATCAGACAAAAATCACACAAAACATTCATAATTATTTTACTTTTATAGTAGTTAATTTAATCAAAGCCCAATTTTGGGTATTTTTTTGGATTTTCTCAAAAATGTCAGTCATTTTCGCTCGTAAATATTGAACCAATTTCGATGAAATTTCGCATGCATAATTTTTTCACCCCTAGTTACCCAAAACCACATGAGGCAAATCGAAATTCAAAAACAGGTTTTTAACAATCCACCTTAGTAAACATATGCTATTTAGGAAAATGTTAATCAAAAGACATACACTTTTTTTTATAAGAACCAGTAAATTTATGCAGAGGCTCAGCTGTTCTTATTTTTTTTGGCACTTTGAGCCTTAAATTGTTCTTATTTTTTCTAAGGCAAAAACAAGTTTTGTCTATTTACTTTATTATTTAGAGGATTTTAGATGCCACTGATTCTTTTCGCTATAACTACTTTATACAACGAAAAACCTTTTTGTTTGATTCTCTAACGTTTAGTATTTTTAAACTTTTGGAACTGTAAATAAGTATCTTTTGTTACTATTCATTGAAAAAATAAAAAGAAAAAACTACTTTTTAAATACTTTCAGCCTCACTACTGTTCTTAAATTGTTCTTATTTTTTGGCATTTTGAGCCTCATTGTTCTTCTAAAATTGTTATAAAAAAAGTGTAATTTAGTGAAATAGAATCTCCAACAATATGAAATTTGAAAATTATAACTTATAATTTTCCGGATCTTTAAGTGTTATTTTGATATGACATAAAGTTGCCAAAAGGCCCAAATTTCAATGTATCCTTATATGTATTGCAGATCTCTATAGAAAATCTTTAAAATTCATTCATGTAAAAACGAACATGAGACAATACCTCTAAAATTTATTTAATGAAATTTCCCACACCAATATTTTTAGATGAGATTAAGAAGTAATTTCTTTTATATATTTACTTAGGTTTAAAATTATGTTGTTTACAATATTCCCATATAACTAGCGATGCGGCCACATGGACATTCAATGAACGAATCATCCCAAATTGAGGTATTTCTAAACACTTATCCAACATATGCAGAAAATCACAAGGAATCCCTTCTCTTTCATTCCCTAAAACAATAAGGCATTTTTCAGGGAAAGTGTATTCATGCAACATTGTACTTCGGGAGGCTTGTTCCAAACCAACTAGCAGGTAACCTTTCGAACGCATCGCAATGAGGTAATCTGACATGGAATTTACTGGAACTTCTAGAAGAGGGGTCCATTTTTCAGAAGAAACACTTAACTGTGTAAAGTCATTATTCGTTGTCAATGACCGTATGTTACTGACGACTAAAGCCTCTACATTTAAAATTTCACAGGTTCGACACAAACCACCAATATTTGTGGGCTTTTGTAGAAATGATGCTACTACTACAAGATTAGACTTAGAAAGGGTAATATTACCATCAGAAACTACCATGTCCTTATTAGGGACTATTTTCTGTTGAGATAATGAGTTCTGTTTAATAGTCTTCGCCACTAAACGATCTTTAACGTAGCGATGGAAAACATCGATTTTAGAAAAAGGATTTTCTTTACAATGATTGCGTGTATTAATGAAATCTATACTTTGAAAAACACTAATATCGTCAATAACTTCATCCAAGTGAATGTCAAAGTGCACCGGATAGTCAATGAGAATAGTTTCCAAAGAAAACAAAAGTCGAGAAGAATAAACAAGAGAGTAAGAAAAATCGTTGAACTTTGAAAGTTTATTGGTTGACTTGTGATTTTCCATGCAGAAATCTATGAAGGAAGACATGTCTTTGTGTTTCTCAATGATGGGGGAATACAAGTTACTATGATTGAAAAATGTCCACAATTTAATAACAGATAATTGAGCCACAGCGTTGATAGTAGCATGCGAAACAGTAAGCCAGTTAAAGAAAAATGAAAAATACCTCATGGCAAAATCCAAACGATCACTAGGATCTTGTATATCTATTATCACAAGGCAAAGGATATTCAAACGCGAGCAAACAGTCTGAGACGACTTCTTCGACAATTCATTGATCATTCCACTTACAAATTCTTGTCGAGATATAGAATTCATGTTTATGATGATGCGACTAACGCAAATGTCAACTAAAAAGCGAATACTCTGATCGCAATCTAGTTTGACATTGTTAGTCAACGTCTCACACACTTGCATCAATTCCTCATTTTCAACATCGCTCAACAATATACGATGAATAAGCACAGTGATTAACTGCCAAAGTCTGAATCGTTTCCGATGTAAAGTAGAGTTCCTTTGTTGTCTTAGAGCACCATATGATTTCACCACATTTTCATCTTCAATAAGTAATTGGGTTAAATATGCTCTGGGAGCAGAAGTCTTCTCAATAAACTTAAATATCAGAAGTAAGAAATGAGTTTTCAAATTAGAATACGAGGGTACATGAAAATCCCAAGATAAATCTTTCAAATTACTCTGAACATTTTTAATTCTTTGAAGGTAATCATAATTAAACGAAGTGTCCAGATAAGCAACCAAAAAATTTTTGTTATATACATTGAAAATTGACACAATATCATCAACCTTGGAAAATTCGTAGAAGACCTCGTCATAAAATATATATTTCAATTCTGGACTAGTAATACTTTCACTAAAACTATAAAACAAATCATTCAGTACAAGTGATGTTTCAGTCTTAAACATGTTGTTTGTTTGAAATAGGAACTCAAAATAAAATGTTAAAAAACTTTTGAAAAGTTTGATATCGAAGTCGCGTTTTTGAATAATAAATAATTTCTGAGCGTTTGTTAAAACTTCCATTGAAAATGAAATTGACAAAACGCCATTTTTGACTAAAGTCGATACAGAATTTATGATTGCAATTGCAGCTGAACACGGTAAAGTATGAATAAATAACGAAATATCTAAAATAGAGTTGCTGAAATCCTCTGAAAAATCGATTTTAAAGTAAGTGGCTAAGCGAGAAAACAAGTTATAAATGGCAACGTACCATTGTGAAAGAAACGAACGAATGCTCCTTTCAATATATTCGGTCAATTCTACCAAGAGTTCAAAAGTAGCAAACACGTTTTTAGGAAGTTTTTTAAAAATTTCCACATTGATATTCGCCAACAACAGAACCGAAACAATAGATGATATTGGATTTGTTGCACTTTGAGAGTGGCATTTAAGCCAACTGCTAATATCCCCAGAACTAAGAAGACCAGTATAGTCTAACAATCGTAAAACAATAACTTCATTTGACGGAGAAAAACTTAGAATATTATCATGTAATAATTCCACAAGAACGTCAAATAACGAATTACTACAAGATCTTAATTTCTCATCGTAAAAATGATCAATTCTTTCACTAAAAATATTAGATATGCTACATAATTTAAAATACGAAATATATTGTTCATTTCTATGTTCAGAGTTAGTGATCCTCTGCAAACTATTGTTAACTTCTGTATAACAACATTCGACATTAAAAGCAAGTACAGTAATATAGAATTCCACAGAAAATACGTCATGGGTTGAAGTGTGATCGAAATTATTTAGATCAATTTGAGAAAATAACTGCGAAGATATAGATATTAAAAATTCATTATCAACATCAGCAAGTAAAGCTGCGAAGTGTTTCGCCCCCACTTTTTCAAAAAACAACCGCATTAAAAGAAGTGAATTAGCAGGTTGGCTGAACAAATCGATGTGCACTAGTGTGACTTTCCATAAAGATTGATAAAGAGGCATTCGAAAATGCCATGTGATAAGATGTATGATTCGCAGAAGTTTTCTAATGTTGTCAATAGTTGGTCTATCCAATTCACATTTTTTAACCGACGGGAAATTCAAGGCCGCCAAAATAATTAAAAGCGATTCCCCATTCCACATCTTGTTTGCAAGAAATTCAAAAATAAATTGAACACCAAATTCTGGAATTATCCATTGAGAATAGGAACAAAGAAATTTATATATGCTAGTTAACAAAGGCCTATTGTCGAAAATGAAACCTGATTGCAGATGATTGAAAAAATCAAAAGTAAATAGGCGAGCAATTGTCAGTGAACAGGAAAGACTTTTAACATTAAGGTTTGTGAGCAATTTGTATCCTTCCACCACAACGTGTTTGTTATTATGCTGCCATAGAAAGCAAAGTAGGGGCAGAATCCAAATAGAATTTTGGGGCTGAATTTCATTTAGCCAATCTTTCAAAAGTGGAATATGAGAGGAAATAATAAGATGCGAGGCACTTTGATTGAATGAATCACTCAGTTGGATAAAGCCTTTTAAAGTGTTTAAAGATACGCGGTTAAAATCATTTGCTAAAAATTCGCAATCAGGGGCAAAGTTTACAAAAAGTTTTAACAAGCCAAGTGAATAATGCACACATATGTTACAATGAGAGAATAGTCCAACATATATAGTTTCCCAAATGTCCTCGGATGCACTGCTGTTGATAGCAGAGTTTTTATATAAAAGGTAAAGTAACATTAGACGACTCTTTAACTCAGACACTGAAAAAACTAACGACAATATTTTTTCTTGATGAAAGTGAATTTCAGAATTTGTAAAGCAGACCGAAGCATAAATCCCTAAAGAATGTACTAGAGTTTCATTGCTATCATTCATTACCTGTATCAAAGTCGAGAAGATCTTCAACACATTCTCTACTTTCAGGCGATTGAGGCATTTGATATTCGCATTAGTATACTGTGTGAGGCCGACTCCTTCGTTGAGGAACGATATTAAATTCGATACAAAGAAATCTTGAATCAGATCAACATCGAATGCAGCATCAATGATTGCATTTGCGATTGTGCTAAATTTCTCATTAAAGAAATTATCAAACTTTAATAGAAATTCAACAATAGTCTTCAAATCTTTGGAACCAATTTCGGAAAATTCGCTCTTCGAGAAAGAATTGTTGAAACGAAGCATTGCAGTGTGAAATTCAGCAAGTGATTCCAAACTTTCTTCTTCGACAACATTGTGTATTGCGCTGACAAAATTGGAAACATATGTCTCCATTCTAAATTACATGGAATGTTGATTTTCTTTAAATTCAGTGTAACTTCTTACTTACAAGCAATGAGGTGTATGGTAAAGATTAAAACTTCGAGGATGTCAAATGAATATAGGTATAAAAAATCAAAGTTGCAAGTATAAAATAAATGTTTTTAATATTAATATCGTAGATAAATTGCTTTAAAAAAGAATATCACACGAAAGTTAAAATAACATTGATGCTGTACATAGAAATCATCAAACAACCTTGCAAGATGTAAGTATTGCAAGACATTTAAAACAATACTATTTAAGATGATTCGGCATCTGCTTAATAGTCATATATGCAGCATAATCCACAATAGTCTCCACAAGACTCAATCAGATGTATATGAATAAATTTTAGGATGGCCATCTTCTGTCACAAAATGTATTGAGTAGCATACTAACACAAAAGTATAACAACATATATCTGTTTAGCTAATGGCAAATATGTAGTACAAATCAAATGGCAGAGCCTCTTCGTCTGTCTGGGCATGAAGCTTCATCATCAATTGAATGAAATGGTAATTAAGGAAACAATCCCAAAAGAATTGCTTTCTGCAAAAATTAAACATTGGCTCAGCTAAATCTTATAGTAACTTAACTCCAGAAGTCAGCAATTCCGACATACAGCATTTTTTCTCGCAAATAGTGAAACTGTTCGACACTGTTTTCTTTCGCTAATCTTAAAACAAAAAGTTGCATAGGATTTATATCAAAACCACAAACCAGTTCTATCATTTTTACCAAATGAAGCGGAAAATATTTCAAAATATTAGAATACTATTTAGATAAACTACTTGCTTTCTTAACTATTAGGCACTGACCTCGCAAAATGATTTAAGTTGGATGTGGTACTGAAGATGAAAATTGAATTAAGTTTCAATTCTGTTACTTAATTGCAAATCTTTACAAGTTAACGGCATACTTGTAAAATATTACTTTTAAAATAACACATGCTAGAAAAGAAAAAACTATAGGCAATATATTAATCTATCTTTTCAAAACTTGAATGCATTACTTTAAACTGCATTAAATATGGTAATTTGAAGCACACTGTCTTTGCAATTAGCGAAATTTATTTATTACAAAATGGAAAACATTATTGTCAACCATTGTAATTCATTTGAATCTTTTATATTAGTTATTCTATGTGTTGATAATGTTCATAAATTTTTTTGCTACAGGTTGTAAGGCTGGAATACTTCTTCCACTGCCATGCATATCCCAAAATTGTGTCTCCTTCTAAAGTTGAATTGAAAAGCTTGAGATATTTCATTATCGCTGCTATAAATAAGTCAGGAACAGTAGTACAACAACGTAAATTTTGTCACAGCAATTTTCATATCACATATGACCATTGTAACCACGATTACAAAAAACTTGAGTAAGGCAGCAGATTTATAAGTAACATCGGAAGCATCATTAATCTGCCGACTTAAGGAGGGGTATAGAAAGGCAACTCCACAATGAATTTTGATTACTGTAAGGTGAATCTTAATGATAAAATGATTATTTATTAAAAGCTGAAATTTCACAATCAAGCAAAAAAATTGACTATTTAATAACATAGATGTATGCACATTCCTACAATTTTCAAATGGACCTGAGTAGCGTCAAGAATTTCAGCAAACAATTCAATATTCGCAAATTTTTTTTTAATTTTATAATAAAACAGCTCTTCAAGCATAAAATATAAATGGAATTCAATGTAAATATTTTTTTAGGTCTTATAAGCATTGTGCTAAAAAGACCCTATAGCAAATTATAAAAATATAGGTTTCTTTTTTAAATTATATCCTATTTTTTTATACTAAACTCTGTCCCAGGTAAAAAGTAAACCGGTTTTTTTAGGAAAATGAGGTAGTATGATATAAACACGACTATAATTTCAAGTTTTGAGTTTCATTTTTTTATAATATGCACAAGATCCTAAACTATCTAATTCGAGCCAAAACTATGCTATTTACGCTATAATAAAATCCCAATTATTGATATAAAACTTTACTTATTAACTGGGACAAAGTTTAATTTTAATTACTAAAAATCCTTCATTCATTTTGTAGCAACCAACATTTAAATTGACACTAAAAAAATTCATTCTACACTGAATAATTTCACTTCACGGTGGAAGTTAAGTTTGAATATTTCAAAAAATAATTTTGAAGAAAATTGAAACAATATGTTAAAATATATTTTCAATATATATGTATTACAAATGTGTGCTTAGTACAATTAATGAAATATGTCATATGAAACAATGCATGAATAAAAATTCCTAGTGTTATGTTGTAGAATTGGGTCATTTAAGAAACCAACAATCGTCGGGTCAGAATAAAAAATAATTGTTTAATGTAAAAGTAAAATAAAAATAATTAGAATTAATGAGATCTGTCATATAATTTATGTTTCAGGGAATTTTGAAAACCCAACAATTGTCGGGTTACAATAAAAATTTGATTGTTGAATATATAAATACAGAAATGAATACAATAAGATCAAAAAAAGTGTAAAAGAGTTTGTATACAAAAATACGTGTTTTAAAGGTGCAATGGTTGGGAACAGCTAAAAACCATTGACGTGTTTTGCTTTACAAGATTATATCTGCGCTGAGAAACGCAAAACTTTTAACGCGGGAGGTAGCTAATCTACAAGACTACTGACATTAGCCAATGAATTTTTTTCCATTTTCCAAAATATTCCTATAGCCTCCCCCAATAAAATAATCACGAGAATGGTTCAAATTGAAATTGCAAGTGCACTTTCTTCGCAAGGATAAATATTACTTTACAAAAAACGTGGTGTTTTTATAAGATGTAACAAAAAATATTTGATAGGAAAAGTTCCTTCGAATGGTTTCTGTCAAAATTTGCCTCTTACATGCAAACTGTACTACAATGTCGAGTATACATTATACATCATTGAAAACACCAAGAAGTGAACAAAACGAATAATTGAATTTAAAGTTTTTAAAAATAGTGGACAAAATGGAAATGTACAAGTCCTGTCTGAAATGCTGCAAAAAATGCTCTCTGATTTTGTCAAGTACTGTTTTGTTATTCCAGCAGGTTGGGAGATTTATCCAGATCAGCACATGCTTCTAAACGCTACAAATAGTATATTACACCTGGAATTGGCTGTAGTAGCCATATTGTAAAGGTTATTCAATGACTGCTAATGTCCATTTTTGTGAGGATGGGCTTTTTTATTATTCAGAATTTTGATAAAACAATTTGCATGCTATTATTTTTACAATATTCCCCATAAGAGATGCTTCCAATCATACAGCTCATTTCTAATACTTTATATCACAATAAAATGTAATATCACTGGACTTACGCAAGTCCGCTTTGACAGTTGAACGTAACTAAAACTGGTCTCTATTTAAAATAAATGTTTCATCTTATATACAAATTATTATCAACATATTTACAAAAACCTGAAAACTAGGCTGGCCAATACTAACAACCAGCACCGATGTTACACAAATCTCTTAAAAAATTTAGATAATTTTCATTAGAAATGAATTTTGGTGCACTTGAGTGAAATTAAAATATCACTGTTTGTTTAACATGATAACAAATTCCAGCTTTCAATAAATATATAAGGCAGAGATGAACAGACAGTTGTTTGGTTAAAAGCATTGAGTCGATTATAGTTATAAAATTTTCACCTTTTATAACATGTATTTCAAAATCATTTATATTTTCAACAAACAAGCAAAAGGTGTATTAGTCATTTTAAAACAAACAAAAAGTGATACATTATAATTACCAAATCTGCTAATACTAGCAGCCTGGCTTAAAACTTTTAATATTAATAGTTAGTAATGTAATAAACGAGTTAAACAAAAAAAATTATATGAATTAAGTTAAAATAAAAGTTAAATTACATGATGCTAGACTACATATTGATAAAACTAAAAAATGTATGAAACTAAACTAACGGTTGTGCTAAATGGCTGTAAAAACAATTGCTCAAATACATTGTTCAAATTTGGCGTTTATATTGCCGCTAAAATATCAGATGCGTGACGATAATCATTATCTAAGGTTATTGACTAAAATCCAATCGCATTTTTTATATATAACCATAAATTACGACTAAATAACCAATTTTCATTTTCGAATGAAATAGTAAGTATGCAGTGAAACTCGAAGTTGTCAAGAAAATATTTTACTTGCGGAAAACGAATACTACTTTCAATATTAAAGTTGTTTGATTTAAAGTGCCTCTTTCCAAAATTTCGTAATATTGTCATTTAATTGGCATTTATTTAAACAAAAAATATTTTTTATATAGTTGTTGCTAAGTTAATTACATTCTATCGTATGTATAATGTCTCAACGATCTGAACAACAGCTGATATGTCAATTAGCTGCAGTTCTTTTAGTAAAACTATAAAACGATTTTGAAATAAAGGACGGTTGAAATCCTAATTTACAAGTTGTAAACGAATGTCTGAGAAAGCCTTTTAAAGGCCTGCTGATTAGAATAATGTATTTTTCGCCAGTCGTCAAGGCAGTAATATATATATATATATATATATATATATATACATAAAAATTAGAAAAATTAGAATGGATGTAGAGATCATATTAATGCATTAAAATGCACCCACAATTTTAAAATTTTACTGTATTAACAATACAAGGTGATACNATATATATATATTAGAAAAATTAGAATGGATGTAGAGATCATATTAATGCATTAAAATGCACCCACAATTTTAAAATTTTACTGTATTAACAATACAAGGTGATACACAGCGTATTCAATGCACCCATATGAACCATAATAGTAAACCAAATAAAAAACGGCACTGTTTATTAGAGACTAGAAATAACATTGACTAAATGTTGACGAAATAGTTTTTACTGTTGCGTAAACGAGAGCAATGTATAGGAATATGCTGTTGCATTGTGCAGTAATCGAACATTTAAGTATTGTTTTGTACTAGAGATGCACAGGAATGGAAAATCATAATCTGAATTTTTACCCATTCCAAAATTTCTGGAATGTCATATTGAACCAAAGTTTAATAATTTAAGAATAGGTTTCCCGTGATACATACTTGTGAGATATATTGTGCATACACGTTTAAAACGGGAGAACAATTTCACGCTATAAGTTTGTTCTAGCCAAGCAGCAAGTCCATTCTATTAAATTTAAAGCAATGTTTTGTGTTTATAACAAACGGTTATATCATAACGACGAATGTTCCGATCCCTGATCATTATGGATGTATTAATGTATTTAAGTGTTGGTCACTGCAAATTGTTTTATTAATTTTGCAATTTACGTAAAAGTTATGATTAATCGTGCAGATATTTCTCAACTTCTATACGTTTTGAAAGACGACTGCTGCATTTTCACATAACCAAATCTTCAACCTTTCGAATTTATCTCAAATCTTGCCAATTCATTAATTAATTGACATCTTTACCTTAGAAAGTCTTTTAAGACTTCAGGAATAATATTTCCAGAAGGCATAAACTATCTGATAAGGTATTTAAAATTAGTACTATTGTCCTTAAATATAAACCGCCTACTACGAATTTGATTAATTATACAAAGTTATTGCTCTATATCTATAATTTTTTAAACTTTTTACATATGATATTGCATTTCTCATGGTTTTTACCTTATATTAGCGTTTATTGGCGAAGGTAAAGTAAGAATATATGGATATTTGAAATTTCCAAATAAATTTAGTTTTCCCTTCAATGCAATGAAAAACACGAGGATTGACGGGAAGATACAATAAGTTCGTAAAATATATGTTCGTATTGAAAAAAATTTAAGTTCGTATTTTATAAGTTCGTAAACATGTTCGTAAAATATAAGTTCGTATTATTAAATTTCTTATAGTAGTTCGTAAGTTATAAGTTCGTATTATTTAATTTAATATATTAGTTCGTAAAATATAAGTTCGTATATATATATATATTTTATGAAGTTTTAAATCAGATAAAAAATGACGTAATAATTCTTTAATGGAAAAACTGAAGGTTCCCGAAAAAATTCTCACCTCTATGTATATCAGTCTTTTTTATATATTAAGGATTATGTTAAAGATAACGTATAGTATATTAAATTAAGTTTAGTCATGAAGAAATCGAAATTTTAAGTTAAAGTGTACGTTAAAGAGGCGAACTGAAAGTTCAAGTCTTAGGGAGATTTTCGATTCCTCTACTAATCAATCAAGCGTTGGTGATCGTATTTTGTTAATTAGTAACAATTTTAAAAGTTTGCTCTGGTCGTCTTGTGCCTATTTTTTATTCA
>CABFPE010000280.1:179711-199381 GCA_900660155.1 Hofstenia miamia | reverse complement strand
ATATACGAACATATATTTACGAACTTAAATTTTACGAACAGATATACGAACTTATATTTACGAACTTAAGTTTTACGAACACAAATTTTACGAACTTATACAGCATTCCCGGATTGACGAGGAAAATGAAAAATATTATAAACAAATCGGCAAAAGTGCCGAATTAAAAAAATTGATCAAATACAGAATTTACTATAAAAAATACTTGAACTTGACCTTGAAACATAAGAACTCAAACTTGGTCTAAGTAATTTGAACTTCACTAAGAAACCCTGAGTTGAATGAAGTTAATATTGCAAATGTTCAATTGATAGATAATGTAGTAAATTAAGTTCAATTATTCTAGAAATTTGTAAAACTATTGTGATCTCCTGATAAGAAGAAGAGTGATTTATTAATGTACTATCATTTTTCATTTCTCAAAAATTCAATTTTGTGAAAATTCCCCAATCACTCTGCATGAAATGGGGGATTTTCATGAATTTTTGAAATGTTTTAAAAAATTTAATTTTATAATCACTATCAAAATTTGGAAAAAAAGGCTCAAGTTTTTTAAATTTTCTAGATTTTACAAAATTACAGATTTTATTTTAATCCCATTACAATTGTCAATTTTGTTAAATCATTTCTGACCTCTTAAATACTAAAAACTTAAAAAGTGTTATCTATGTATTGTATTGTTTATATCATTTGAGTTTTTACATTTTGGGTTAGCATATTTTTTGAAAAAAATTTCAAGTTTGATAGAGTTTTTTCAGATTTCACTACAATTCCAAGTTTTTATATTTAAAATTTTCAATATTGAAACTTGTTTAAAATAATGGATGTTTTGAGATCTTCAATTGCTAACTCATTTCATTTATTTATTAGTACAGTACACAGATTATATTTTTTCAATGATCTCCAAACATATTATAACAATAGAGTCATTCCACAAAATTTTATTTTTCCTAATTTTTCAAAATTTACAATTACAAGGTCTATAAAAGTTTAAATTGTGTACTGACTTGCAAAATTTTATAGTTTTTATAAAAAACAAGTTTTAATTTTCATCCCATTTCCTTTATTTCATTGGCTTTACATAATTCCATATGTAAAAATGTAGTTTCAAGAGGCATTTTCATTGAAATTTATGTATGGAATGACGTCATTTGGGAAATGAGATGAAAATTGAAATATATTTTTCTCAAAAAATATAAAGTTTTAATAGCTATAACACACTTTAAATAACTTTTATAGACCCTATCATTGTAAATTTTGAAAAATTAGAAAAAATCACATTTTGTGAAATGACTCCATTATTTACTTTTTAGAGTAATATAAATGCTGTTTTGTTCTAACATGTCATGTAACAAGTAAAAGTAATGCTAATATTTGGTTTTTGAGTTTTCCAATTAACATAAATTTGTGAATTTTTTGGTTTAATGCTGTGAGTAAAAAAGATGAGATAAATCTTCTGAAATACCCTATGTTTGTTTGTGATAAACATTTCTATTTAAAAAAAGATATGGTAAATTATTATCAAGTTCCTAAAAAAAATCCAAAAAATATCTAAAGCCTGGTGTGCTCCTGCAATTGTTTACCTGTCATCAAGAACCCTACACTTCAATGTTATCACCTGTGCATTTTTCTATTCAACAATACAAAGAATTATCACATTATTCAAGAGAAGCTGAACTTGCTCTTTCATTTGATGAAAAATGTCAGATATGTGAATGTGAATTTTACCACAAATCTGCCCAAATGGTAGTATATTTTATATGCAGTTATGTCATTTCTAACTAAGTCAATATTTTAGAATCCACAGGCAACTTGCATCAAAAAAATTCAAACACATTTGTATGAAAGTCTTTATATTAGTCCCTAACTACTGCATCACCCATTTATATGAGGAGGAGCAGATCTTGTGTTCAGGAGTAATTAGGCATTGCACTGTACAGCAATCCTGAATTCACTGCAACTCTACAAAACCAATTGCAAATTGAATTGCTTAACTTAGTGTTTGCAACCCCTGATTGGCTATAAATCATGGATTTGGAAAAGAAGGATGTGAGCATTAAGTCTTTTATCATCAGCAACTTTATTGATTGTGCTTTTATCATAATTATATGAAAAGACTTATTTAAGATTAGTATACTTCTAAATTAAATATATCATTTAAATCTATAAATATATATAAATGCTTAATGTAAGTGTTTTCAAGAAATTTCTCAACATTCTATATTTAAGAGGTCTGAAATGATGTCAAACCAATCAATGTAGGTAATGGGATTTAAGCAAAAGTAGTAATACTAAAAAATATAGGAAATTTCAAGATCTGGCAGCCCCATTTCATCCATTTTATTCACATGCAGGGTGATGGGGAATTTTAACAAAATTGTATGTTTTGAAAAACAGAAAATTATAGTAGATTAATAAATCACCCTTCATTTTATGGGAAGATCAAAATATTTTTACATATTTCTAGAATAATTTATAAAAAATAAAATCCCATTACCTGTAGTGATTGGTTTGACTTAATTTACTACATTATCTATCAATCAAACATTTGCAATATTAACTTAATTCAACTCAGGGTTTTTGAGTCAAGCTCATTTTACTCAGACCAAGTTTTAGATTTTATGTTTAAAATCAAGTTCAAGTATTTTTTAAGTAAATTCTGGGTTTGGTCAATTTTTTTTTAATTCTGAGTTTTTACTCTGAAATATTTCTAAGCTAAAAGTAGTTACTTGATAAAGAAATTGATATTTCAAAATTTTAAATAATTTCATTTTTATGGTAATTAAAACCATTAAAATCAAACCCTTTAGTTAGCATTTCAAATTACTTAAAAATAGTAAGTATAATGTCTAGTAGTTATACTTTTAAGATTTTGTCATGCAACTTCATTAAAACAGTTTCACATTGTTGTAAAGCTTTCAAGCATCATAATTACCCCCATTGATCAGGGAAATATGGACACCAGCTAAACTAACTTTGTCAATTTTCAATATTTACATAGTATTTTATAATTGTTTGTCACTCATTTAGGCATTTTGTAACCTCTAAATATGTGTATGCTTTGAGAGATTGCCATATGTCATTGATGTCTCTAAGAGTGGACATACTCTGGGTGAAAGCAAAGCTAACTCAAAGGTCTGTTGCTCTGGAGAGCATATGCATGTTTGTGTTGATCAGTTCAAGTATTTGAGATTGTATGGTGGTATCAACTATGAGTTTCTGGTCCACTGCTAGTTTAAGAGTTGTGATCTTTTTGCAGAGGAGTAAATCTGAATGGATGAGCTTTGTGATTGACAGGACATTTTTGTAGTACATTGATATCAGCTGATATGCCTTGGGTAGATAATTAAGAAATTCTCCATTCTGAAGCATAGGATTTCTACCGGTTCAGGGATGCTGTCTTTGATCTCATCACATAGTACCATTACAAGTCAGATTTTATCTACCTTTGCCAATCTATAGGCAATCTCAATGTTCTCCATTATGTTGGGTTTCTGGACCTAGTTCACTCTAAGGAAGTAGATGATTAGTAGGTTGGGGAAATCAATATTGACTAAATCAAAACTTTGGATTTTTCTCCAATTGTTTAGGAATTGGCATAGATGAAAGTAGGTGAAGTCTTCATTGAAAGAGATGTGGACAGTACTCCATCAGTAATGCCTGCTCAGACCTTCATACATTTTGCTATTGTAGCATATGAGTGTGTTGATCTGGGGTCTCCTTTCTGCATCCATTACAAAGGGAATGATGTCTATAGTACAAATTAGCTTTTTGGTGTTGTAGTTCCATCTAATTTTGCTCTGCATCTCCTCTGAAATGTTATCTCTGATAAAATGGGTAGCATGTCTAGTGGCTACAAAGTAGGGGTGGATCATTTCATTGCCAATCTTTGACATCTTCTTTTTTCTGTCTTCAACTTTATGTGAGCATACTGTGGATGTGGCTGATGAGAAATCAATTGAGGTTGAAGGAGCTATCAAGTCACTTATGGGGGTTCTATTTACATTAGTAATGTCACTAAATGGGACATAAATATTGGGTACACTAGAGTTTATTGGCATCTCTTCCCATGCTTGTGGAGACATGCTTCTCCCCACACAGTAGTGAGATTGAGATGTGACAACTGCTCTCTGCTCTCCTTGTTGTCAGGCCACTCTTTGCCCAGACAAGGTTGAAATTGGCTCAGCACCCTCTAGATGTCCTTGTTTACAGTCACTTGGCCCTTCAGGTGGAGACACTCTTCTCCCATGCCTAGTTGGAGCTTCTATTTTCTAACCTCCTTCTCACTCAATGGTGGTGTGGAGGTGCTAGTGAATTTCACTTGTTGCTGTGAGGTATCTTTCCTAAACATAGTAATAAGGTTAAGGTCCCAAATATTGAGATCAAAAGTTGTATTCTCTCTGGCCCAACATTGGGGCAATACACATACCATGTGATTCATAAGTCTCTGTCTCTAAAATTAAAATTAAACAACAGCAAGAATAAACTCAATAACAGAAAGAACAAATAAAAGTAAATAACAAGCCATTATAGTAACATATCACGGTAAATAACAGCAATTTCACAGCAACTGTTCAAAATGTTCACCATCTTGCTCCAAACAGAGATTGCATCATTTCCTGAAGCTTAAATAACAATTACAGACAACTTCTTGATTGATGTTTGTCAATTCATGTGAAATTGCTTCTTAAAGCTCTTTGAGCATTGTGTAATCATTGTGGATTGCATAAACTTGATCTTTGTTATAGCTCCATAGCCAAAAGTCCAATATCCCCTCTTTGTTCATTGCTTCATGACTGATGCTGAAAGTTACACCAAGATTGTATGAGACAGCCACCCAAACAGTCAGTCCAGGTTATTTAAGCAGTGCAGATAACACATAATGTACATTCTCTTCAACATAATAAAAGAGATTGTGCTTTTGTACAAGACTATTTAGATAAAACAAAGCTTCATCTGAGAAAATAACTTTTCTATGAAAATTGACATTGTTTTCATTGACTATCCAAGAACAGAATTCAACCCTTCTATTGGGATCATCTTCTCCCAATGCTTGATTAAAATGATATTTGAAAGGTTTTATTTTTTCTTCTTTGAGATATCTGTGAACAGAACTTTGTGAAGTCATATACACTCGTGCAGTTTCTTGTTGATTTGTGCCATCATCCTCTTTTACAAAATTTATCACCTTTTCTTTCATGATTTCATTAGATAGTCTTCCTGATCACGGCTTAGTGGATAAGTTTCCAGTTTCTTCAAACTTCTGCTTTCAGTATTGCACTGTTGTCCTAGCTGGTGGTGCATGATTGAAATGTTGTTGAAATTCTTGGCAAGCTTTAGCCCTTCTCTGGTACACTACTGCATGGCTAATGATAAACACTCTATCTGTGAGAGAAAATTGAATACTATCACCTGCTTCTGCCATATTGTAATAATGCAACCAATTTGCCTACAAAAAGAAAGTACATTAAAAAACATCAATAAAAAATAAGAAATAAACTACATTGATATGACAAAAGAAATAAAGTAGATAAATCAGTTAATAATAATTAATAGTATTGGGTTTGTTCTTACTGTTATTTAATTGTAATGTTAGGACGGAGACTTATGAATCGCAATATATATATATATATATATATTAGTAATATTAGTATTGTAAAACTCAGACTAATTGAAGTCCTCTTCAGAGAACTCAGATAAGTTATCATATTTTGCTATTGTCATCCAGAATCACATGCTCGATGTCTTGTTTGAGCCTTTGAAGGTGAACAAATTTTCCTTTATTTAGTGTGTATTTATTATGATGGAGTACTGCTTTCAATAGTGAATGGCCCTTTGCAATTGGTTACAAATTCCTGTACTTGATTCTGGTCAGTGACCTGATGTGGAATAAGGCAAAAACTTTGTCCCCACAATTGTGTTTCTAACCATAAAGCTTTTTGTTAAAGTTTCAGTTCTGCCAGATAACTGACTGATTTGTATTGTGACATATGGTTAGTTGGATTTGATGCATTTCACTTATCATTTGGGAGACATATTTCTCTACACTCATCTCATGGTAGTTCAGAAACATCATGGATAGAGCTGTTAGTGGCTTGTGCCCAAACATAGTATAAAACAGACTGACCTTGGTGGTGGTATGTATGGAGGTGTTATAGAAATACTCAATAACTTAAATTACCTGCTGCCACTGATCTCCTGCTGCTTATGACAGGGCTACTCTCAGCAATTTAATTAGAGTTCTGTTGAGGTATTCTACCAGGCCATTTGATTGTTGGTGATATGCAGTTGTAAATTCATGCATTATTTCCATCTCTCAACTTAATGCTGCTATTAGGTTAATTTCAAATTTGGGACCTTCATCTGATACTAGCTTCTCCATCAGTCTGAATCTCAGAACACATTCCTTCATTACTTTTCAGCAATTCATTTGGAGGTGGTACTATTTAGAGGAATGATGTGAGCATANTCTGGTGTTTTGTAATCGCAATTTCACATTAGTATGTTACAAATCACCAATATATATGTATATATATATATATATATATTTATTATATATATATATATATACCGTGCGATTCATAAGTCTCCGTCTCTAAAATTGAAATTAAACAACAGCAAGAATAAACTCAATAACAGAAAGAACAAATAAAAGTAAATAACAAGCAATTATAGTAACATATCACGGTAAATAACAGCAATTTCACAGCAACTGTTCAAAATGTTCACCATCTTGCTCCAAACAGAGATTGCATCGTTTCCTGAAGCTTGAATAACAATTACGGACGACTTCTTGATTGATGTTTGTCAATTCATGTGAAATTGCTTCTTCAAGCTCTTTGAGCGTTGTGTAATCGTTGTGGATTGCATAAACTCTATCTTTGATATAGCTCCATAGCCAAAAGTCCAATATCGTGAGGTCTGGAGATCTTGGTGGTCATTACTTGGGACCTCTGCGACCAATCCACCGTTGTGGAAAATGTTGATCAAGCCACTGCGGCGCTAGAATACTGAAATGGGGCGGGGCACCATCGTGTTGATACCAATGTTGATTGTCATTTCCAATGTTCCATCATTCTCTTTTACAAAATTTATCACCTTTTCTTTCATGATTTCATCAGACGGTCTTCCTGATAGCGGCTTAGTGGATAAGTTTCCGGTTTCTTCAAACTTCTGCTTCCAGTATTGCAGTGTTGTCCTAGCTGGTGGTGCACGATTGAAATGTTGTTAAAATTCTTGGCAAGCGTTAGCACTACTCCGGTACACTACTGCATTGCTAACGAGAGAGAAAATTGAATACTATCACCTGCTTCTGCCATATTGTAATAATGCAACCGATTTGCCTACAAAAAGAAAGTACATTAAAAAACATCAATAAAAAATAAGAAATAAACTACATTGATATATAATAAATAAACTACATTGATATGACAAAAGAAATAAAGTAGATTAATCAGTTAATAATAATTAAGAGTATTGGGTTCGTTCTTACTTTTAATTAATCATAATGTTAGAGATGGACACTTATGAATCACATAGTATATTAGTTGAATCAGTATTAGTAATATTAGTATTGTAAAACTCAGACTAATTGAAGTCCTCTTCAGAGAACTCAGATAAGTTATCATATTTTGCTATTGTCATCCAGAATCACATGCTCGATGTCTTGTTTGAGCCTTTGAAGGTGAACAAATTTTCCTTTATTTAGTGTGTATTTATTATGATGGAGTACTGCTTTCAATAGTGAATGGCCCTTTGCAATTGGTTACAAATTCCTGTACTTGATTCTGGTCAGTGACCTGATGTGGAATAAGGCAAAAACTTTGTCCCCACAATTGTGTTTCTAACCATAAAGCTTTTTGTTAAAGTTTCAGTTCTGCCAGATAACTGACTGATTTGTATTGTGACATATGGTTAGTTGGATTTGATGCATTTCACTTATCATTTGGGAGACATATTTCTCTACACTCATCTCATGGTAGTTCAGAAACATCATGGATAGAGCTGTTAGTGGCTTGTGCCCAAACATAGTATAAAACAGACTGACCTTGGTGGTGGTATGTATGGAGGTGTTATAGAAATACTCAATAACTTAAATTACCTGCTGCCACTGATCTCCTGCTGCTTATGACAGGGCTACTCTCAGCAATTTAATTAGAGTTCTGTTGAGGTATTCTACCAGGCCATTTGATTGTTGGTGATATGCAGTTGTAAATTCATGCATTATTTCCATCTCTCAACTTAATGCTGCTATTAGGTTAATTTCAAATTTGGGACCTTCATCTGATACTAGCTTCTCCATCAGTCTGAATCTCAGAACACATTCCTTCATTACTTTTCAGCAATTCATTTGGAGGTGGTACTATTTAGAGGAATGATGTGAGCATATTTTGTAAAATGATTGACCATGACCAATATGTACTGGTAGCTGTCATCATCACATGATAACTTCTCTAGATCCATGTGGACTACCTTGTTTGGTCTCTCAGCAGGCTGGCTCTAAAGGGCTGCTCATTGTTCAGGGAAGTGGTTGGTGTTCTGCAACAGACACTTCTAACATTTATCAATCACATCAGTCATGGTGGCTCTTATTCCAATAATGACATATCTGGTGTTGAAAGTATTCTCTGTTTGAATTATGCTGAAGTGGCCTTGTTTATGTACTCTTCTTACAAGGTTGCATCAAAAGTTCTTTGGGACAGCCAACCTGTTATTCCTGCTTTTCATGTACAGAAGACCTTTCTCATTGACTTGCCAATTATATCATTTAAAATATCTTTCTGTTACCAGGTCCATTGGGAAAAAAGGATCCTCTGTAGGATTTCTGACAATACTTTGTCACATTTCTGGTGGTAGATGATCTCCTCTGCAGTTATTTCCTCATGTACCAAAATGGGCAGGATGGTTCTACTTTGTTGATTGGCATTAATCTTTGGTAAAATCTCATACTTGGTTAAAGGAATGAACCCAAACTGTACTCACTTGTCAGCAAGCTTATTTAAATTTTGTTCATAGCTCAGAAGGGCATTGAGATGTAACTTCCCAGGTTGTTGATGGATAGTAAAATAGAAATCATTTAAATACTCAATCCACCTGGCTAAGATATTGGACTTGTCCCCAGAGAATTTCTTTAGCCAGGCTAGTGTGCTGTTGTCAGTGTGCACAACAAAAGGACGTCCTAAGATAAAGTACCAAAATTTTTTTCAGTGATTCCATGATGACCAGTATTTCACTTTTAATGGCTCCCTAGTTTCTTTCAGATGTGCATAGTTTGTGACTGAAATATTGGACAGGATTTTCTACCCCATCTACCATCTGACTCAATACTCAGCTAATGGCAATGGTGCTGGCATCACAGTTGACAATGAAGTTTTCTTGTAATCCAGTGTATTTAGTGTAGGGATCTTCTTTACCTCTCTTTTCATTTGATCTAGGTTTTCCTGCTCCCTCCAGGTCCATTTGAACTCAACCAATTTTTTGAGTAACTGAGAAATGCTTTTTGGCTTCTCTGCTAGTTCAGGGATGAACATACCATAATAATTTAAGAATCTCATGAGTCTCTGCACATCTTTCTGGCTTTTTGGTGTCTCAATTTTGTCAAGAAAGTCTTTGGCATTCATTTTGATTGATATTTTACTGGGCTTGATTACTTGCCCCAAAAAGGTGACTTTGCTTTGAGTGAGCATGCATTTGCTAACATTGACCTTCAGGCTGGCATTCTGGAGTAGATCAAGTGTGCACCTCATCATCAATATAATAATAATGATGATATCCAGTGTGGATATCATCAATGTAAGCCAATATACCAGGCTCCAAAATGTTAACATTGTTCTTCAGCACCTTGGTAACATACAATTGAAAAGTTGCAGGGGCATTACAAAGGCCAAAGGCCATATACTTCCATTTTTAGAGCCAGTAGGGAGTGATGAAGGCAGTCTTTTGGATGTTGGATTCTCTCATTGGGACCTGCCAGTAGGCCTTGCATAAATTGAGGCACAAGAAAAACGTATACTGACTGGCATCATAAAGCAGGTCCTCTATTCTCAGAAGGGGATAAGCATCCTTGATGGTGATGTGATTCAATTTATGAAAATCAATGCATAGTCTGTATTTTTCTCCCTGTTTTATAAAGACTGTTGGCACAGTGTAGGGACTATTACTTCCTTGTATAATCCCACTTTCCAGGTCACTCAGGACTTTTTCATATTCTTCTTTTAGGTTCTCAGAAACCCACCATACTGGCAATCAAATAGGTTTGTCAGTTCTCATTTTGATTGAGTGTTCTTTGCTGATTGCTCCATAATTAAAAACATTGATTTTGCTTTTTAATATTGAGATGAGTGACTGACATCCCCCTTCTTAAAGATGTGGATGAGACTCATTGGTAAATGAGGGAGTCCTAATGTTATTTGAGGTTCTTCCATATTGTGAATTGCTGTAAATATCAGCAAGCATACAGTGGAGATATTTGTTAATTTCACAGGCACTGCCATGATCTCAAGTTGTGCAGTATTAACTTGAATTGGGAACTGTTCATTAGCATAATATACATTTTTCCATGCTTCACATGACACAAATCAGGTGACAGATTAATGCCTCTCAGGTGGTTCCCTTTGGGGCCTGATATCATCAAATCACCATTATGTTGACTGTTGGAAAAAATAGGAACCCAAGTCCAGTGACAGGCTTCAAGTAACATGGGCTTGGTGAGTTGGAAGTGAATTCCTTCTTTGGGGCAGTTGTTAGTTGAGTGGCTTTGTGATCTTTTATAGATATAGTATTGTTCCCATAGTTTATGACACAAGAATTTAATTTGAGGAAATTACTTCCAGATCCACTTGAAACAATTTGTTATTAATCTGCATGTCTACATCACTCACCTTTCCTCTAAGTGAGATTTTGTTTCCAGATGCATCAATCAGACAAATGACAGATGGATCTAAGGCGTCCTTGTTCATGCACAATGTGGAGCAGCATTTGTCACTGATAATCAAGGCCATGGCTCCAGTGTCTATGGTCACATGTATTAAACTCCCATTCATGTTTACAGGAATCACGTTTTTCTGCATCATGTGAGTAATTACAAGAATCTCCTGTGCTTGGTTGTTAGAAGACAGTGCTCCCCTTAGTTTAAAGGTTTGGCTGTGTTGATGGGAACATTGCAAGTGTCAATAGGTTTGTCTATTACAAATCCATCTCCATCAGCTATGATCTGGATTGCAGCACTGCAAGCATTTCACAAATGGCCTTTCTGTCTGCATCAGTAACACCTAACTGAGGATAAGTCAAACTCTTTCTTGGCAGGAGCTCAGGAGGAACCTTCCTTAGCTTTAGACTTACTGATGCTAACATTTGTCTTCAATTCAGTGACATCCTTGTCAATTCAACTCATGTTATGTATTAAGTAAACAACACTGATAGCTTTCCATATGATGGTATATAGATTGTTTTCTGGAGCACACTTTAGCTCCAGACAGGAGTGGATGTATTGTGGAAAACCACGACAAATTTAGGCAAAAAAATTGCATTGGGAGTATTCTGGTGACAGATTCAATCAAAATAGCCTTTCCACCTGAATGATATAATTTTCTACATTGTCACCTTTTCTGTAAGATATGTCACACAGAAGAGTTTTGTACTGGTGCTTGATATGAGGTGCTCTATAGTGGTCCTCAAAATATCCCACTAGTAATTGATAATTCATTTTTGTCTCTGTTGAGCATCATATACTGGCTGTAAGCCAACCCATGAAGATACAAAGGAAATTGTGATATGGCAGCATCTTGCATTTTATGACACTGTTTCATAGTCAACTCAAAGAGAAAAACCATTTGTCAAAGGATTGTGAGACTGCATTGATTTGACCAGTAAACTTTGGTAATTTGGAGTGTTTTTTAAAATATTCAGGATCTCCACTGAACTCTATGGGAAGAACTGATTTGGTGAACCATGGCTGACAACTTGTCATGGACCCAATAGGTACACCAAAATAAGGACTTCCATCAGCAACATGCTCAGAAGCAGAAGGCATAACTGTGGTACTCACAGGAACTGTGGGAACATGATGCATTCCCATAGGATGAATAGGCATAGCCATAGTAGACAAGGTTGACACATGAGAAACAGAGGTCTGAGCAAATATAGGCTTGTAGTTTGCACTCACTGTAGGTTGTGAAGCAGACTGAAAGGGAGTAGTACTGCTTGAGTTATTTGATGATGATACTCTTGTTGAGCAGCAAGCATGTGAGCAAATTGGCAGGTTAGTCCTTTGCTAAAATCATCTAAAACTTCATCTAGTGCAGCACATGTAACATAGTTGTCACAAGCAGAAGAGGAGTGTGCCTCATGAGAAGTTGTCTTGGTGGGCATTAGCTCATTAATCTGAAGTTCCAATGACATAATTGATTCTAACATTTTCTTTTCCATTTGTTGGTACTCAATGTGTTGGGTATTAAGCTCAGCTTGCAAAGCCTCAATATGCCTCTTGCCTTCTAATCACAGGGTGACTTGTTGGGACAACAAATCTCAGAGATGCTCAATTTCCATTGCCTGATGATTGAACAGTGGTGTGGGTTTAACTGATGAAACTGATGGATAAGCAAAAATCAGTGGAGCATTTCAGGTGTTCAGTATTTGTTGGGTGTTCACAGGAGAAACTTGAGTAGGAGAAGTAGGTAGGGATAAGTTAGCTAATAATCCAATGGTACAAGGGGTAGCATTCAGGCTACCAAAACTTGCACAGGGGACTCCCTGTAGAGGGACCCAATAGGAGAATAAATAACAGTACAACTAGAATCCATTTTGTAACAAGAACAGTTAACAAGAATATAAATCTTCTCAGAAAAATTATATCAACAGTTGGGAGCACTGTCAACTTATTGACAGCAATAGATAACAGAACAGCAGCAACCTTAATGTGGTATAGGTATGGTAATAAATCCAACATGCAATAGAACAGAGACAATATAAACTGATAGGTCAGGGGAAATCCATCCCATCCAACACTTTTTTGCACATAAAGGTTTCATTACTGGAGTACATCTCCAAACATCACTTAGACTGCAGATTGCAATAGAACTGTTCAGGATCACTTAAGGGTCACCATATAGAATTGGTGGCTGGGGACTATACCAGCAGTTCTAAGGAACTAATTGTTATAGCAGATGGTTGAAAAAGTGATCTTAATAGAGCAGCCCTTATTCTAATGATAAAGTAATTGATCTAACACATATTGGTAATTCATCAATGTAACTTGTAACTGTTTAGAGAGAAAACATCCAGGATTCATATGGCTTCCAGCCAAAGTGCTATCTGAAGAGATGGTAGTTCATGACTTGAGTGTGCAGTGCTATCCTTTTTGTCTCAGAATTTATTATCTAGCTCAATACAAATATAACAGTCTTGATTTGGTTCTTATCTCTCATCTCAATATTTAATAGCACACAATTACCATGCATTCACATTAACCAACAGTATGATATCATCATGGTGTAATCATGTTATTGGTGCATGTTGAAATTAAATGAAGGTTTTATTATGTCTATGCATAACAGTAACCTAATTCAGTCCACAATTTGGGCTGCTACTGCCTAAAAGCTACTTGTTGAATCAGTCCACAGTAGAGTGACTCCCAAATTGTTGCCATGAACTTATACAATCATTATAATTAAATTATCTGAGTAAATAAAAATATAATGGTGGAAAAGATTCATATGATCATATTTCCCTTCCAAATTCAATTGAGCAATAAAAACATGTAGCACCACATTGAGGGGACACTAATTTAGTATTGTAAATCAAGCTCAAAATAAAGGAGCTGATGTCACAGTGATGTAATTAATGTTGAGTCACTTGGGGCCTTATTTTCCATTTTTTATTTATTTGGCACTTTGAAAATAGTGTTATGTCTTTTTGAAGTAATGATTTGATGATTGGGTGCTATCAATTTGTATCAATTCCTTTTAATCAATTTGTAGCATAATCCAAAGAATAATGCTGCTAAGAGAAGATCAGATGATAAGTCAATATTAAAATCAAATTATGATTTATTGATTAAAAACAATTTAAGTTTAATTATCATCATTATTTTTGTAAATGCAACTAAGAAACAAAATAGCAAATTAGTACATGTTCAAGAATAATTTGACTAAATGAAGAGGGCGAAATCACTTACATTATTTTTAGCCATTTTGGCAGATGAACTAAATTCAAATTTTGAATGACAGGTACTTTTTGAATTATAGTATAAATAGAGTGGAATTTAATTTGGAAAACTGTTGAAGTAAATTCTTCTGAAATCTTATTCTTAGATTTAACTTGGTTTGCTTATTATTAATCAATGTCAAGCTAAATGGTAAATGCAGTAGTAGTGGTTTGGCACACATCAGGAGTGATTTGAGGGTCCTTAATCCAAGCCATGAACCTGCATTTAGGTTGGGTGTACAAATAGGAGTTTCCTCTGCTTAGCTGACTATCAATTTATTCATTTGCATGTATTAAATAATTGATATCAGAGATAAGGTTGGATAGTGTACTGTAAGTTATATCTGTATTACACTGTCAAATTAGGTGACCTATAAATAGACTGATAAGTAGACCAAGCATGTACTGTTATTTAAATGTAAGGTAGGAAACTGCAAGTGATTATTTACATTATCTAATTACATTAATTAAAGCCAATAGTTTTTGGTAATGGATGAAATATTATTTATGAAGCAGCTAGTGACATTGCCAGGTTGTGAAGTATCATAATTACACATTACAAATTGAGTTTAAGTCAGTTAAAAACAGCATTGAGAGCTGCACTGAGTTAGGATAAGGAACACATAAGTACTTCAATGAGCTGAGACTTGGAACTACTCAATCAACAATAGAGGCACATGTGGATTGATTCAGAGATCAGAGTTGGCCAGAGGCCATAGCCAAATCACAGAGAAGAACTGTGATAGTAGTATACCTAAACAGTATTGAGTTACTTTAAGTTAAACAAAGGTTAATGATAATGTATCTCATGTTGGAGTAAAAAGTTAATGTCAGTACATCCCTACCCACATATAATGAGGAACAATGATTTAAAAGAATAATTTACTATCTGTTAAAGCTTGGTAGAAGATGCTACAAATTTATTTGTATTTTTTAGTGTAGTTATTTGATAGAATTATTATTTGTCCTCTTGGTTCAAATTACATGTGATTGCTTGTTTTAACTTTGTGTTTGAACTGTAAACACTAACCAGGTAATAATTTACAGAATTTTGTAATAAATATCTGAGGACACTGTAGTGAAGCACACAATAAATTTGTCTTCCTCCAACTGCATTTGATCTTTTTTCACGTTTTATTATCTAGTAACCCCTTTTAGATTTATCATTGTGGATTTGGTTATGGTAATTATTGCTTAAGATCCAGCAACCATTCAGGAGAAAACTGCACTGGGTTTGGGATGACAAATAGCTCCTTAAGTGTGACACCCTGAATCATGGTTGCTTTAGGGTACAATTAGGTACAGGGAATAACAACTTTTTATTTGATTGATTTGTACATGCACACAATACTAAAACACTGCAAATATACTATGCTGTTGGCAAATGTAAATGCACAGTAATTATGTGCCTTTTGTATATTGTTTATTTATATGAGCTGAGATAATAGAACTCTGAGATAAATTGTTTATTGAGCTAGAAATTAATACTTGAGACACACAATTAGCACCTTGGTGAGTAAGGATGGCTTCATGGATATGCCTTGGTGTAATGCTGTGTGAATTGGTCAGTGCTGGATTTCTTTATGAAAGTTCTGTATTTATTATGCAAATCAGTGAACCATCAATGTTTCTTTCTTTTGTTGGAATGTGGGTCACTCTCTGCTATGGAATACTTTGCAGCATTTGATCTTAACTCTTGAGTTTCCAGTACCACTAGAGTAGCCAGAGCTCCCCCATGATTCTACATTAATACAAATTACAAAGTAGAAAATAAATTGAAAATAAATGAAAGTTGGGAAAGTCCCTGAGTGACTCTACAATCTCATAATCAATCTGGTTTTGCTACTACTTAATAACTTTGATATGAGACTATGTTTTATGCATTTATTTAACTTTGATTATGTCAATTTTTATGTAAATGACTTTAGTTTGTTTTACAATAAAATAGCAGTATTTGTAAATTTCATAACTCTGTTATGGCTTATTCTAGGATGTTTAATCTAATTTATAAAAGGAAAGCAATGATTTCTATCACTGTCTTTCAACCAGGGTCAATGCTATTCTTAAAAGTATTATTCCTAACTCAAAAGGTGAGCATTTACTTATTTACTTAATTTATATAAGAGCTTAAGTTTCTAGTTTAATATAACAACATAATTTGATTAAGGGGTTCTTAAAAATTTAATAAACAGCTTAAATAACTTTCTAAGAAATTTAAGGCTATTTAAAATATAATTCAAAGTAAATATAGGACATAATCATATATTCCCTCATTGAAAGTGATTTAATATTCACAACCAGGCATTCACTAGGAATTAGTATGATTACTGTAATATCATAGGGGATAATGTAGGTCTGACTTTTCAGCTTAACATTACTAAAACTGTTCTGTATTTATAATAAAAGTATCATCTTATATACAATTTAGTTATTAACATATTTACAAACATGAGAAAACAATAGACTGGCCAATAAATACCAAGTTCCAATACTTCATGCTGCCCCAGGCTGGGCTAGTGGTTTTCATCATGTTTTTCAGGGTATAATCTTTTTTGAGTGCTTTGAGAACATATCAGCCACACCTTTCTTCCTTCAATATCACACAATATCAACAATACCAACTCAACAGCTCTTCATTCAAACATACAACAGCCAGAGATTCAGCAGTTTGTTCCCCCAGGCTTATCAACATTTGGAGTAATATCTCCCAAAGAAAACTTACCCCTAGGGATTAACCACTTTCCCTGCATCCAGTTGGGATTATCAATGCAACCCACAGTTCATTCCTGCAGGCTGTAACATCTGCAAAGGAAGACTCATTGGAAGGCTTACCCTGAGGAAGAACCATTTTCCTTGCATCCACTTGGGTCATTGTGAAGAGATGTCAAGTTTAATCATGCACCATGTAACATCTCCTGAAAACTCTCCTACAGATTTATTCACAACTGGAGCCACAATCATCACTTACACCTGGAAAATGCAACATGTTAAAGTTTGACTGACATTTGACTGACAAAGACCAGCAACCAGAGATAACTAAGATTCCTATGGGCCTGAGATCATGTCATTGCCACAATGTAATATCAGTGATGCTAACACAGGTCTGACTTTTCAGCTTAACATTCCTAAAACTGTTCTGTATTTACAACAAAAGTATCATCTTATATACAATTTAGCTATTAACATATCTACAAACATGAGAAAATACTAGACTGGCTGATAAATAACCAGCTCCAATCCTACATTACATATAAATATATTCTAGTTATTTTTGCTAAGTTCATTATCTGTATATGGTGACAATAATGCAACTGAATAAAATCTCTTTAAGAATTTAGCCTAAAGTGAAAGATTAGCTTTGTCTACAACATCAATCATGACATTGGGAATTTGGTAAATATATTACTAATAGCAGATGCCTATAATGTTTAGGCTTCATTTCTATCTTTGATAGTTAAATAATATAAAATATGATAGGGTAGCTGAAACTTGATTCTAAACTGCATGTCTAAAACAAAGATGCTAAGTAGAGAAATACTCATACAAAAAGTAAATAAACAAAAATGTAGATATCAGGTAAAATATGTAAAAATTGATCATGTAGCTTAGAATAAGCAAATACATATTAAGCAAAGTATTCTATTTCCAAGCAGAAAAAGTATTAAGATTGAATAAGCTTAATAAGTACTTTGAAATTAAGAGCTTTTCATCAACTGACTTTCTAGTCCTTTTTCCTTATTTGCTTTTTTACATGTTTTTTGTCACAAGTTTTGATGCTTCTTCTAAATTCACAAATTAAGTTCAATCTTTTCAAATTTCAAATGTAACTAAGCTGTTCATAATTTGGTTTGGCAAATGGGTAGCTTGCACATTCAAATTTTCTGTCAGGACAGAACTAGACTCAGAATGTCCTAAACTATTCATCAAAAAGGCTAACAGTTTAATTTTATTTGTCACAATTATTATTTGAAATAACTCTAATTTTAAAAATAATGAATATTTTTTATCATTTTGAGGATGGCATCACACTAATCTCCAAGGCAAGTTTTGAAGTTGTCAATTATGAAATCCTCTACCATCAATGTTTTACACTGAATTCCTCCTCAGCAGCTATGCTCAATGGCAGCCATTTCAACTTGCAAATTTATCAGGAGCAAAGTTACCCTTAAATTTCACTGTAAATACATATAAAATTTTGTATATGATCTATGTATGCATCTGCCATATTATCAGCTAACTGTAGTTGTTTAGTTTCACAAGTCATTCTTAAAAAGATATACTTTTATTGGACATATTATACCTCTTATTATTTGTATGTAGTAGTGGTAGTAAAAGAATTAAATTACCCTAATGTGAATTGAGAACACAGATAATTAATTGAATACAGATTCAGAATAATTCATCTGAAATTTTTTTTTCAAATTATGCAATAAAATGCATGATCAATCAATTGAAAATGTCATTTGCCAAGGAAAAACATCTGTACAGAAAAATAAATGGTGGATTATCACTACCTCCCTCATTTTGGAATGACTCCAAATCATACAGAGACACTGTAATCAATAAAGTTCAAACACAAAACCAAGAGATGCAGGCTGTACTACAAAGATTATTACAAATATTCCAAAACTCAAAAATCTTATAGACCTGTAAGAATTTTATTTGTGTGTGCCCTTCTTGCATTTGGTTTACAGTATCATGGAAACAGTAATTTCACTTTTCTATGTACAATGTAAATTCCAGACTGCACTATCAAATGCAAGAATTATAGGTTTTAAAAAAAACGTTTATAGTAGTTCTGCTTTCCCCAGCATGCATTTCACCTGTATTATATTACATCTTTTTATTACTCATTATAATTTCTGGTGATGTAGAGTTAAATCCTCGGCCAAGCATACATGATATATCTGCATTAGCTGAAATTGCAAGAGGCATCTCAAAAAAATTTAATTTTATTTATTTAAATGCATGCAGTTTATGATTACATAGGTTAGAGTTCTTTGAAATAACCTAAAATTTTGATTTCCACACAATCTATGTAATTACAGAAACATGGTTGGAACCATTATGCTGCATTGATTTATATAATCTATGGATAATGAATCGAGAGGCGCCCCTAGAGGGGGGAAGTGGGGGGAACGTCCCCCCTCAACAGAGCAGAGATGCTTCCATTTCTCATGAGATGTTTGCCTATAACGAGTAGTGTAGGCAAGGGAAATGTTAGAAAGTTTCCCGTCAAATTTTCAGAATCGCCTTTGAGTGGTTAAATAAAAAAAGTAATAAGAAATTGAAAACTGCAGTGGTGGAATGTATTTCTTAGCGTCCAATTCGTCAATATTTTAAAAATTTTTGCGGGGCTTTGCCCAGCTTTTGGTTACTCAGGTTATCTCTAAGGATATATTCCTCTCACTGAAAAATCCTGCTCAGGCCCCTGCCTACAACAATCATATTACTATATATATATATAT
>CABFPE010000280.1:153298-179497 GCA_900660155.1 Hofstenia miamia | reverse complement strand
ATATATATATATATATATATATATATACATATATATATATATATATATGTATATATTAAGTATTGGTTCTAATCTATGTCCCCAGAGGTAGACAAATTTAAATTATTGCAATAATTGGAAAATATTTAATCTATTGAATACTTTATAAAATTGATTAGTGCACTCTGCTCAAAAAGCAAAATTGCCAATAATTTGCCAATATTTAAGATTGACTTAAATCTTCCTGAAATATATAATTAAGACTCCACATTCAAGAAGTATTACTGTCTTGTTTAGTAAACTTATATAGCATTGGCTGTTGAGTGTACTACACAGTTAAGGTGTGTTCCCACTATCGACTTTTATCATCTGTCAAGAAATCGGTTATAAAAGTCGATAGTGTGAACACTCTTTCTGCTTTTTTATTGGCTGATAAAAGTTGATAGTCTGTATGCTCCATCCGATTTTTTGGCAAAACAGCCAGATTACTGTCATCTGATAATTTATCAGCTGATAAAAGTCGATAGTCTGAACGGTACTAAAACTAGTCGAATATCTACTTGAAACTAATTGCTTACTTCTCAAGTAGGGAACAGACTTCCAAAACGTAAATTATTGTGGTTGAAATATTTCAACTTGAAAATATGCAAACATTGTTTACATTCCAAGACAAACCAATCCATAAACAGATGTTGTTGTTTTTCTTACTGTCAATCAAAAGATGATAATTTATCATCAGATAAAAAATCGATAGTCTGAACGCTCTTCCAACTCCGCTTTTTCTGATAAAAAATCAAATGATAAAAAATCGCCAATATGAACGAAAATAATTGCATTTTCGACTAAAATCTGCAGATAAAAGTCGATAGTGGGAACACACCTTTAATGAGCAGAAAATATATTATGCTTTCACCACCGAATTCACCGTTTTTTGTACAATTGTGATATTAACATCTGGAGATGTCAAAGCTAAAGAAATTAAACAACGATCACATCATTTACATAAGGTATCTAAAGTAGCACCAAATTTGCCTTTAGTGATTATGATTAGTGGCAACATAAACTTTTGATTTTCTAGACTAATTTCTTTTTGTGTTAACAGAAATATGAAGCACTAGTAACATTTTTTGTTATCTCACAATGATGATTTTTTTTTGAAAATGTTCTTATATGTTATCTTATATATTGATTTTTATTAATTTCCAAACTAGTTAATTTACTATGATTTTTGGTCTATTATTTTATTGCCAAAAGTTGGCAATAGTCTGAGTCTGAAAGGCCAAAATCGATTAATTTATGGAACTAAAAAAATCTATTCATGGAATTCCAATTAAAAATTGTCCACCCCTGTGTGTTTGTATTTGACAAGGGGTAATTTAATGGACATCTTAACTGAAACTATGAATGAGAAACGTAGTCGTTTTGAATGAAATGTTTATAAAATTATGTCTTGCTAAAGTGAAAATAATTTGAACACGCTTTCTATATTCCTTAACTATTATTAATTATAAAACTAATAATTATTCGAATTATGGCAAGTTGCAAAGTGTAACTAACGCTACTTTTTGGCAGCACAGCTGAAATACGAAAAGATCCCCTGTCCTGTCCATTTTTCTATGTTAACAGGATCTGAAGTCATAGATATACCTGCGCAAGTCTGGAATTGGACTGAGGTATTGGAAAAATTGGGCTAAAATTGATAAATTAGACTACATTTGTAGTTAAAGCTATATAATTTCTTAAAGGTTTTGAAAATATACATTAGTATCATATATTCTTGAAAAACTGAATTTAGAATTTTTAATTCAATGCGCAGATTTAGCAAGCCGCAAAATTGTAGAGCATTTCTAAAAATAGTTTCATAAATACATGATGAATTGGAATTACATGGGTTGGACCAGATTCAGGTTTGGGTAGCGATTGGGCCTAAATTTTCTGATTAGTCTAAGAAGGAAAGAATTTTCTAAAAATTAATTTACCACAGAAGGAAAAAAGTGTTTTTATTGAAATTAGGAACAGATAACAGTGCATCAGCCTGTATTCGAAACTCGCCTCACCGACTGAGCTATGGAGCACATAAGTGGTTAGCCTGCCTAAAGTTGGTTTCATAATTGACTTTTATCAGCAGATTTTAATCGAAACTGCAATTATTTTCGTTCACATTTGCAAATTTTTATCATCCGATTTCTTATCAGAAAAAGCAGAGTTTGAAGAGCGTTCAGACTATCAATTTTTATCAGATGATAAATTATTATCTTTTGATTGACAGTAAGAAAAACAACAAAATCTGTTTATGGATTGGTTTGTTTTGCAATGTAAACAATGTTTACATATTTTGAAGTTTAAATATTTCAACACCAATAATTTACATTTTGGAAGTCTGTTTCCTACTTGAGAAGAAAGCAATTAGTTTCTAGTAGATATTCGACTAGTTTTAGTACCGTTCCGACTATCAAATTTATCAGCTGATAAATTATCAGATAACAGTAATCTGGCTGTTTTGCCAAAAAATCGGATGGAGCGTTCAGGCTATCAACTATTATCAGCCGATAAAAAAGCAGATAGAGTGTTCACACTATCGACTTTTATCACCAATTTCTTGATAGATGATAAAAGTCGATAGTGGGAACACACCTTAACATTGGTTGCATAGTTGAAGTGTAGATAAAAATAATTCATTGCTAGTAATTAATAACAAACATTCATTTTGCTGGTTCAATTTGATAAGTTGAAAAGCAATATATATATATATATATATATATATATATATATGTATATATGTATATATATTTAAATTACACTATCAGAATATTGGCTTCTAATTTTGCGTACATGCAATATACATATAAAATAGTTCCCCTCCTCAGAGAAAAAGCTGGGTGCACCTCTGAATGAATCCTACATTTTTAGCAGATTTTCTGACCATAACCTTATTGTGCACACATCTAATATGAGTCAAAACAATTTCAAAGGAAAACTAGTGTTTTCAAGAAGTGTTGTAAATTTTTCAGATGGAAAATTTAAGAAACTTTTTTATAATGTTTCTCTTGACTACATATATACATTAGATGACCTGAATCAAATGCTTAAATTCATTGCATCTAATATTAAAAAATGCATTGACATTGTTGCACCTACAAAAAAGAAATTCATAAGACATCATTCAAAATCTAGTCTAACCACTAAGATATATTCAAACCCTCACCTCTGAGTACTTGAACATAAGAAATTTGGTATATGGTATAAACTCAGAGATATGAATGGACAATGCATCCATTAAAAACTGAATTTAGGAATCTAAAATCAGAAATACGTTCTTTCAAACACAAATTACACAGAGATTTTTTACATAATTTTTATAATAAACTACTCAAATCTAAGGATAAATGGAGATTTATATATAAAATTTTAAATAAGGGTAGAACCTTACAAACTAATATTAGTGAAATTTTAATTGATGGCAATATTGTTTCTAATCAAAATAAAATTGCTAATCATTTAAATGATATATTTATCAATCTAGGCAAATACATGGGACCAAAAGTTGATATTAAGTTGCCACTGAAATGACAACACTTTTTTCATTTTCATTTATTTCAAGATCTCAGCTATTGAGTGTAATTGCTAACCTTGATTCAAATAAATCTTGTGGATCATTAAATATCCCAACCTTCATTATTAAGAAATATATAAACTACTTTGCAGATCATTTACATTTTATTATGAACTATTGCATGAGAATCAACACTTTTTTAAGTATTTGGACATAACTCTGGTTTATAAGAAAGAGGATCAATTAAATCAAAAAAATTATAGGCCAATCTCAGTTACTAATGTATTTGCAAAAATCTTTAAAAAAATTCTTTGCAATCAAATACATAACTATTTAAAATCTAACAATATATTATCAAAAAGTCAGTTTGGATTTAGACCTAATTATTCAACTACAGACTCATTATTGGCATTTACTGAAAATATACGACTTAATCTGAACAATAACATGTGTACTGCAGTGCCTTATTAGATTTAAGTAAAGCATTTGATAGCATAAACCATGACATTCTTCTTAAAAGCTAAACCAATATGACTTTGATAATAATAGTGTGGCATTAAAATAAAATTTTCTTTCAGAATGGAAACAGCACATCAATTTTTCAAGGTTTTTAACTCTGCAAAGAGGTGTTCCACAGGGCATGGTCCTTATACAACTTCTCTTTACACTATATGTAAATGACATTAAAGATTATGTTAGAGATTGTGAGATCTATCAATATGCTGATGACACCAGTAGTTTAGCAAAGTATGTTAGCCCATACAATGCAGCAAAAATTATTAAGAATTATTAATTACCTTTCCAATTATTTCCACTAAAACAAACTTACAATAAATATAAATAAAACACAATTCATTATTTTTGCACCAAATGAGTCTCATGACATAGCAAGTAAAATTGATGTTGAAATCAATCATGCAAATATTTCACAAAGCAAAACAATAAAATATCTAGGTGTTGAAATAAACAAAGAATTAAATTTTCATGAATTCATTTCAAAGAAGCTGAGAAAGATGAACAGTGGTATTTCTTACATTCCTGAATTGAGGAATATTACTAAAAATATCCAATTGATAAATGCATTTGTAAGCAGCCTATTCATGTATGTTTTTACCCTTTTGCAAGGCATAAGTTTATTCCTGCAAGAATGTATATTTTTTTACATTCAATAGAGCAATTTGGACATTATTCAATATTGACAAACAAGAAACTAGTAATTATTTACAAAGATATGAATTGTTGTCCACAAAGTGCATCATCAAGTATGCTAGTTTGGTTCTAATGTTTAAGCATGTTAACAAAATGCCAACTGCATTAAATCTATTCAATGACATTGTTACATATAAACCAAGAAATCACAAATGTATAATTAACATCCTTAATAAATCAAAACATTGGGAAAACTCAATTATATATAATACCGCAGGTTGCTGGAATAAACTAGACAAAAATGTTAGATTCACAAAAGATATTAAACTACTTAAGCATAAATTAAAACATAATCTGCTAAGTCATCAGAAATTAATTGGTTAATAAAAAAATGCATGCATGGGAGGACTTTGTTTAGTTTAGTTTATTTTGTAGTTTATAAATTTTATTCTTTTGTTGAAGCAATACTTCTAATAAAGTGCTTGTAAGATATATAATCAAAATTCTTCAATTTTGGGTTAGGTTGCATTTAAAACATCCTTTGATAAACAAAAAAAATGAATGATTCTTGTGTTGCTAGGTTGACATCATGTATTTACAAAAAACATTATTCCTTAATAACAGCTATTGCTAAAGTAATCAATTTTCAAGACTAATAACAACCAAAGCTTTTATGAATTTGTAAAAGGATTTCTCAAGAATGATTGTAAGTTTATTATTTGCAATTCATGCCTGACCAATTTGTACTTTATTTTTTGAAACAGCATTAAAGTTTTTAGATAATTGTGATTATGTTGAAATACAAATATCAAGATTCAAAGAAGTGCTACTAAATTTATTAAAAACCTCCAGAAAATTCGCATTTTATTGGGTTTGCAAAATAGCTTCCTATTTTATTACAAATATACTTGTTGGAATGCTGCTTATTTTACTTTTATTTACTAAATTTAGTATTAACTAAAATGTGCCAATATTATATTCACCATACCTTAATACAAATTCACAGCTAGTAACAAGTCTAGCCTTGCAATTCTCAACCGCAAGTTTCCAGTAGAATACATCTTTTTTAGAATGAATCCTATATGTGTAGTTTAAATAAGACAATTTTTTCCTTCCACATTTTGTTGGAATTATTTTATTCATGACCATAATGTTGATGATTTTGAAAAATTCTATGAAATACATCTATTTGAAAATTTAGTCAATGAGATTCTACTGGGCAAAAGTCCTGATTTGGCAAATATCAGAGTGGGCCAAAGTCCTGCTTGTGCAAATGTAATAGTGGGCAAATGTCATGCACCCCAGCAGTAGTTATGTCATGTATTCAAGAATGCATGCAAGCAGGAGTGTGCAATGAATACTTGAAAATATTTCAAAAATATGTTTCTAAATATTAGGGAAAAATGTATAAATAATTTTTTTACAAAAATTTTATCATACTAATATATATTTGCAGGTGTGCATTTTTCTATTTACCAGAACAACTTACTCCAAATAACCCTGAATTTACTGATATTTTTCTAAACAAATAATTTTGATTTGTTAAAATTTCATTTAGAAATAATTTCTTTCAAATGCTATTACTTAGGAAAAAAATTTTTATTTTCTGTTCACAGATCACAAATCAAAATCAGAACTAAATTTACAATGAAAATGGTGGTATTTATAATCATATCACTAAAAACTAAAAACAAAGAAAAAGCACCATAAGGTTTTTACAAATGCTGATGAGGTGAAGAATGAATTATAAATGCTGCAGAAATAAAATCAGAGGCAGAGTAGACAAAGGATATCTTGATGGAGCATCTGCGGGGTTGTCAGATGTAGAGATTCAAATAATAGATAAGTCTTTAGTGTTTACAAGGTGAGTTAGTGTGATCAATATGAGATAAGGAAGTCCATAAAGCTTGCTACTACAAAGCCCCTCTATAAGAGGCCAATTGTCAGAAATTATCATAGCTTTGGGAGTTGTATAGATAATAGTGATTGATATAGCTAGAGCCTCTTTTTTGAAAGATATGGTAGTGTGAAGAGAATATATTGTGATCAGGAGTGATTATGCCAAGAGATAAATCAGAAGCATCAGTAAACCAGACATCAGAGTTAACAGAGAAGTGAGAAGAGGACCAGGGCATGTGAAAAGAAGAATCAAATATTAGAAAAGTAGCTAGACATTGTGCAATCTTAAAATGAGGATCATAAATATTGTAAAGTGGTCTAAGCACATTAAATATGGAGATCAATGTCCAGATAAATGTAAAGTGGCCTAAGATATGCTGGCACTCTTTGAGGCTTAGTGTTTCAAGAGGAATTTCAGCTAAAAATCATATAAGAATTTGTTGTTCTTTTGTAGCAGAAATGGATCATGTTGATGTAGAAAGATGAAAGCCTAGAAAGTTGGATTTGGTTGATAATCCTGCCAATGTCATAAGTTAAATAGAATCCACACCTAGTTGGTTTATAGAAAAATTCCATTGTTCTATGATAGGGAGCTTAGAAATATGAAAAGCAAGTAAAATGTTATCTGCTTGAGCTCATGCAATGGAAACATGAGGTTTTAAAAGATTCAAAAGACTATTAGCTAAAAACTGACAGAATATGAGAGCCCCATGGGGGCCTATTAAAATAAAAAGTTCATCCTCTGTGATCCATGAATGTGGTTTTATAGTGATTGCAAGGTTGTACTGACAGATGATAATATGCTGATTTGCAATCAAATTGCAATAAAATATGGTCTATAAGTGGAATGTGTTTCCTGGCAACAGAAAGAAATGATGGCAAATAAAACTTTATAGGATGACAGTTTTTTGTGAAGTGTGAATAGATGACTATGAGTCTCAATTTGGTACCATTTGACTTAGGGACAAAGAAAGCCCTGGACATGAAGGGAGAATGTTTTTTAGAGGGAGAAATTATGTTACTGTTCAAATGCACTTGTATGATGGCATCAGCATGTGCTAACTTTATAGGATTACAAATTTTAAAAGGAGATCTGACTCAATGTTGAACAAAATGCTGGAAATTAATATCAATATTCATTAGACGTTGTAAGCATAAGGGCATGTGAGTAAAACAAGCTAGTAGGTTCCAATCAATTTCTTGAATATTGAAAGAGTACTCTGTTTTGGATATATGAGTTAGATTTAAAGAAGTTGGCAAGATTGATGAGTGTGTGTGTAAATAGATGATGTGGAGTCAGTAAAAATATTAATATTTGAAGCATGAGTAATATCAGGTATAAGAAATTCCACAAGCTCATTAGTAGAGAGTGTGTCACCAGACAAAGAGACTAAGTCATTGATATGTTCAATTTGCTGCTGAGATAGATTATTATTGATATAACATAATGTGGCCCTAGCTTGGAAATCATGTAAAATTGTTAATATATCCTCATAATTTAGGTGAGAAATGCATGATAAATACAGTTTAAAAATTTGATACAGCAGAACCCAGTATATTAAATGTGATATCATTAAAATGAACCTGAATGAGATGTGTTGAGCAAGGAGGATTTTTGGGAACAGGCTGTTGCAAGAGAGAGTGGATGCTGATAGGTGTTGAATGTAGCACTGGATCAGGAGTGTGAGGTAGTGTAATTTCCACTGTAGAAAAATCCAAATTAACTGAAGAAGAATGTATAGCAGTGGAAGGAATTGACCAGGCTATAGAGAATGATTGCAAAGTTTGAGAATTGAGGATGTCATCAAATTCAGATACATAAGTTAGTTGACTATCTGTTGCCACCACATTGTCCTTGATTAGATCATTGGTTTCAGGAATTGTAGTCAAATTGCTGTTTAACATTGGAGGAACCACTGTTATTGTATCAGTAATTTCTGAATTGCTGGCATTGCTGGGGCATATGAGGGACACCAATGGATTCCAATTTCCCATTGGATGTGTGTCTGATGGCAAGGCCCCAATCAAAGTTGACTGCAGCAAGAAGGATTCTGATTCTTTTTGTGAGGACAATATGAGAGTTTTCAGAGATGTGCTGATAATTGTTGAGAAAATGTTGGAGCACGTCCAGTTCATATTGATCTCTGGATTGGGTTCTGGGTCATGTGATTGCTGCAGTAATTTGGTCAGTTGCAGTAAGAGCTGATCCTTATGGAATGGTTCTGATGATAGAAGTGGCTGAGAAGGTGCAGCAGAAGGTTGAGAATATGGCACAGGAGTTCCAAGCTGAGGAGGATTGGTTTGGAGAGCATCTAATTGTACTAAACATTCAGAGGTCTTGTCTAATATATCTGTGAATTTTTCTTGTTGAGTTGTGGGAGCCATAGAAGGGGAAGAAGTTGACTGGGATTGTAAATTGTAACTGGTGAGAACCAATATGTCACTTGAATCATGTAAAAAAATTTTATTTTCTCTTCACAGATTACAAATCAAAAACAGAGATGAAGAAATTTAAAAAATGTATTTTTTGATTAAAAAAATTAAATTGGAATAACACACAAGCTATGAGAAAAGAATTTGCACAAAATGACTTTTTTGACTAAAATCACAGTATATTTTATGTTTTTTTGATCAAACTATGTTATGGAGGCCCAAATTTATTTAAAGCAAGATATTATATAAATGCAACATTAAATAGTCCACAGTTCAATGAATTCTAACTCAATGTGTTTTTACAAACATGGTTTTGAATGTAGGATTCTTTGTTAGCCAACATTTTTCACAAAGGGCTCATTGCTAAAAGCCCCACAAGAAGCTGTTATTTTCATGAAGATTGATTTCATCATGCATCACATTAGTATGAAGAATTCTTTAACAAAATTCACATTATTAATGGGCCCAGCATTGACTGGCTCTTGTTCTTTACTGCTCTATACTTTAGCCAAAAGTCAAGTGATCAACTTTCAGCCAAATACTTTTATGGTTTACCATTTTTTTGCCTGTTTTTAACATATTTGCTAATAAATATACAATTAAAAACACTAATCATAATTCTAAAATATAATTGATCTAAATGCAATTGACCAGAAGAGGTGCCTTTCTGTTGGCACCCTTTGATCAGGATATGGAGGCCAACATGAATGCATTTCCATTTGCACTCTGTTACACAATGTTAGCAAATCTCATGACTTTTTCTAATTTATTTTAATCACTGCACAAATCTCATCTAATACTTTGTAATGGCTGAAAATTACATATCAAAAAACTATTGTAATGTAGAAATAATTTTAAATCAACAAAATTAACAGGTAATTATTTGCTAAGTTGAATATTTTTATTGATTTAACTAGCCTACTTCTAGTTTCCTGAATTTAGAAGAAATTAAACACCAGACAAATCATTCTTATCATTGCACAATTTATGTATCACTGCTGTAGAGTATTCACCTGAATGGATCTGACCTTAGGCAACCTTAATTTCAATATTTTATTAGTAGAATTCCAATACCTTAGTTTCCACTTGGTGTAACTTTAACTTTTCAAATTGCCTACTACTATTTGATACTTATTATTTAGTTACAACTGAATTGTTACTAGTTAATATATATAAGTTAATATATATATTTACTTGCTTAGACTGCAGTTGACAGATATACAGACTCTAAGTCCAAAGTTGAACCAATGCAGAGGAGGAGGAACCAGCCAGAGTTGCAGGGTTTCAGTTTTTGGTGTTCCCTATTGAATGATTTGTTGCTCATCTGTAAATGTGCAAACCTAATTGAATTTGCACATTAACTGCTTTTGTTATTATAATGGCTTCTAATCCTTTTAAGACTCTAGCTGTCTCAATGGTAAACAGGTACAAGCTGATATTGTTTACTTAAGGAATTATCAATGAAAGAGTTCAGTTCAGTTCTGGACATGCATTGCTCATCCTATTCAAAACTTGTATAGTTTAACTTAGTTTTTTTGTCCCTTACTTCTCTGACATCAGTGGATTCAGGGAAGTAGTTGCTGTGGAAGAGGTAAAAACACAGTTAGAACCCCATTGTTATTCTTAGCAGTTTTGCTCTACTCAACAACTTTAGTTTAGTTACTACAGTTTGTGATGCTAAATTAGTTTCATTACAACTTATGCCTTAATGAGAACATAATGTGGCATAAAGGCATTAAACATTTTTTCATTCATTATTTTATTAAAATTTCAATATTATTTTTACAATTTATTTCAAAACAACACTGGTGCTAATTACTTTATTTTGAATTTCTGCTAATTGGTAGCACATTAAAATTAGAACAGAAGACCAAATTAGTAACACTCAGCTATTTGCTCATATTTTTCATTGGTATGTTTTTTTTTTATGAATACCAGTTTAGTTTTGAATATATATGAGTGATTTGTTCATTTATATTCTTCAATTTAGTGTCATTAAATTTGTTTTTTACTTTTTATCTTTAACTTACTATTTTACTAAATTATATGATTCTAAATTTCAACTGCATAGTTAAATGGCACCCAGATGTGGCACAAGTTGGCTGGTTTGCTTTCCTTTAAATTTGGTTAGACATACAGTTAGGGCTGTTTACTGCTTTTCATTCATAATGAAAATTGTTATTATTGCTTTCACCTAAATTTAATGAGATGTGAAATGCACTGAGTTTAGGTTATTTAACTACTAAGCACTTAGGTTGACTACTTGCACCCAATAGTTAGTGCTTCTTTATTCTTTATCTTAATTAGGTCTCTAATCTTATACAACTCTTTCTTAAAGGTCAGCTGAGTGTGGCTACTCTTCCCAAACATTATCTCCTGTTTACTTTTAGCTTCTATTAGGATAGGGTATAATACCAGGAGGAGTTAATTATTTTGTTACATCAGTAAATCCATGCATTGACTCAAAACCCTCAAAAAGTTAGCATAGTAGATTAGTTAGCTGATTTCTTACCAATGCTGCAATAGCTTTGAATTTATATAATACTTAGCAAAAGTACAGCTCTATTTAATTTTCAAAACATTTGTCTTAGACATTAAGATAGCTATTGTTGTTTAAATCAGATTAAAGGAAGCATTTTTATATGATCTCTCAACTGAATTTTGTTACAATTTCATGCTTAAACTTTAAGCTTACCAAGTAAAGTGAGAGTATTTACATGTCTAACTGTGAACTAAAAGTTTCAATCAAGTAAAAATTTTTTAAGTCACTTAAATTGATTGCATCAACCTAATAAATGAAAATTTCAAGTACAAACATATTGATATAACTTTATATCCTTGGTTTTCAAATATTAATGGAAATAAGAAAATAGCAAAGAATCATTTATTCATTAGTCTATTTGTTTGTCAAATTGCAAACTTGGCATTCAGTAAAACTCATACAAAAATCAAATAATATTGTGGTATGAGGGGCATGCACTAGGGTGAATGGTACTAGAGAATTTAATGTCATGGCAGAAGGTTGTAAGAGTGACCATCAGGTAGAGCAACAATAAAAATAAGCTCAATAAATATAAGCTTGATAGTCCCTGAGTGCCTCTACAATATGAATAACTAAGAATCAGGGTTTTTGAGTTGAATTTGCATTACTCAGTCCAAGTTTAAGTTTTTGTGTTTCAATTTTGAGTTTGAATGTTTTTTAAAGAAAATTCCAAGTTTGATTGAGTTTTTTATAATTCATAGTTTTTTATAGTAAAAAACATTTATTTTACAATAATAACAATTGATAAAAAAATTGATATTTAAAATAATTGAATTTTTAATCAAGTTGGATTTTAAGTCTTGATAATTTCTCTTCCAAGTTTTTCTGATCAAGTTTTGTGAGCTTATTTAAGTTTCAGTTCTTAACATTCTGAGTACTTGAAAAACCTGCTAAGAATACAAGTATAATACAAGAATCATGATGCAGAAAGCATTATAAAATACCCTTGAAGTATAGAGTAAAAAAAGTTAAATAGAGTATGATTAATAAATTTATATAATTTATTTAAGAGTGTAATAACTCAACTGATCCATAACTTTTCCTTAAAATCTTTTTTTCTATTATATAGCAACTTTTGGCAATTCCTTTTATATCATGATTTTGATTTGTTTCTTTTTAAATTTTAAACAGAAACTAACATGTATAATTATGTTTGATGACAAACAAGTGTCATTGACATTCAAGTCTTCTGACAAGACAGAACTAAGTTCTTTTTGACCTTGACATTTAATCAAATGTTTACAGACTAGTTTTGCTTGTTAGAATTAATCAAATTCTTTATCAAATAAATATTTCAGTTTAACAAATATATCTAATTTAAACTTTTTCAGGGTGATGTCTCATTATGTTGTATAATAGATTAGTGCTTACAACTTGGCAGCAAAAGTTTGTTAGGACAACTACATATAAAAAATGCTGCATATAAATAACTATATGCTCCTGAATACATGCAGACAATTATTGTTACCAGCAGAAAGATAAGTTCTCACTATTTCTTTCTGAAAATTAATAGGATGAACTTAATCACCTTGTACATTAATAAGAATTATTCCCTACATATTTGCACATAAAATAGGAATGGGTTAGCTGTCCATTTTTTTAGAGTATTATTTATTCAATTGATTTAAACTTTGGGAAAGCTAAAACAGTTTAAAAGCACCTATTCATATGCAGAACCTCATAGACAGAATATCAGCTCTGTATCTGAGCAGTCTACATAAAGACTGACTTTCCTTGCAATGTTCCAGTGATTAATAAAGTAAATTTAATATGATAAAAAATAACCTATAGTAGATAGATTCATTGCATCAACTAATTATAACTGCTACATGATATTGATAATAAATGTGTAAATAAGTTTAACATCTTCCTGTTTTCATTAAATTCTGAAGTGTACTTAGGCTTTTTCAACAACTGATAGTGTTTAATGCAATTTATAGCACTTTTTTGAAATCTATAAAAATTATATTTTGTAGTCATTAAGAAATATTAATCAAAAATTTTTTTTCTCTTTCTTCTTTTTTATATAATTTTTTGTCAATTATGGCACACTGTACACTAAGACAATTTGCTATTTATTATAATGAATGCTAAATATACCAAAGCAGAGACTGTTGTTACTGAGCAGCAAAATGGCTTTAGTCAATAAAATTGGTAAAATATCATTTTTATCTAAATCATTTAGACACAGATTATGTACAGTGTGCTTTCCCAACTAAAGTAATTTAAGGTATTCTCCCAAAAAAATCCTACAGTAATGAGTTTTTAAATAAGCAGAAATAATGAAAGTATATTTTTATGTTCATTGAGTGGAATATTTGATGTCCTATTAAAGGGCAGTTTTCTATAAACCCTTTTTAATTAGTGTCAGTTTTAAGATATTTTGCATTTTGAAATATGTGGTAACCATTTAAAGCACCAACCCTTGGAAAAGTCTTAGAAAATCTCATAGAAATATGTCTCAATTATTTATTTGAATATTTTCCTGTCTTGTTATTGAATATTTCATCTATTGTTTCCTTAATAAATTTGTTAAAAAAATTAGTTGTTTCTCTTCAGTTTTGATATTAATTTGATTATTTCTTTCTTTATGATTTCATAAGAATGTATTGTAGCATCATCCAAATAAACCAAAAATAAGCTGCAAATGTTGAGAGAAGTGAGAATAAGATCAAAGAAATGATGATTAGAAATATTGTATTTAGATCAATCAGATTAATTTAGATTTATTTGTATTATGCAACTAAGAAACAATATGTGTCAAAAATGAGAGATTAATATTAGTTGATAATAATACTTTTGGCAAACAAGGGGGCGAAATCACTTCCATTATTTTTAGCTGCCATCTTGGCAGAAGAAAAGTTTAAATTTGAAATCAACAGGTACTTTTCTGGAATTACTATAAATATGAATTAAACATTGTAAGCAATTGATAAAGAATTTTATTCAGAATTATTATTTTGTTCTACTATAACAGTTTGATTGTTTAATACAATGTTGAGCTAATTGAGTGGTGTTTAGTAGTGGTCTGGATCCATCATAGAGAATGATTCAAGGGTCTCTGTGCCAGATCACAAAAGTGCACAGAGGTTTTGTGTAGGAGTTTTTCTCTCAATTAGCTGACCAGCAATCATCTAATACATGTATTAAAATAATTAACTTCAAGCAAACTGTTGGATAACCAAAACCTAGGGAATATATTAATGCTATTTTAGATCCAAATTAGTGACCTATAAATGACTGATAAAGTTACTGAACATGTATCAATTTATAAATGTAGGTTAGGAAGCTGCTCAATACTAATGCATTTATTAAAGCCAATATATTTTGGTAATGGCTACACATAATATTAATTAAGCAGCTATTAACAAGTCAGGTTGCAAATGAATGAAACACTTTTACAAAATAGAGTTTAAGTCAAATTGTGTCATGTCTTGAGTATGCACTGAGCTAGGATAAGGTACACATAAATTGTATTGATGAGCTGAGATGTTGAACTCAACTGGATGGAACATCAAAGGATTGGTGAAAATGGATGTGGAGATCAGCTTTGGGCAGATGCCCATTATTGATCATTGGAGAAATTGCTGCATGGCTTCATCACCTAAATAGTGAACAGTTAAATCTAGTTACATCATGTTAATAGAAACAAAAGCTAAAGCAGTATCTAATTAAGTAAATCCCTACCCACAAAACTATGACTAGTGTTATACAGTAACAAAAGATAAATAGTAATGATGCCTGGTAGAGGATGTTATATGGTGACTGTGACAGCCAAGAACAGCAACTTTTAAAAAAGAAACATTCAGTAGAACTATCCGCATACTATGACAAGAGCTACAAGTGAAAGTGGAAGTAAGCAACAGATAGCTACATGGAAAATAAACTAGTTAATAGAGAGAATTACCTGAAACCAAACCAAAGCACTTTAAAAGGATGCTGGAATCATGATCAAGAAGGAAGACCACTACAAACCAAAGAGAAAATATGACAAAAGGTAAGAAAGGCAGTGCAAAAAAACTGCAACCAAGGCAGTAACCCCTAGAACAATATGATCATCACCATACTTTGGTGAGAACTCAGCCATAGACACAGAATTGCAATCCCTCTATTCACCCCAGAGACAAATCCCTCAGAGACAAACCCACCAGACATAATCAATATGTTGAGGAAGAGCCAGGAAAATGAAGCACTCCTAAAACATGAAATAGAGCAACTAACCAACAAATTCAAAGAAATAGAATGACAAAACAAAACAATATTGAGTGAAATTAGACTAAATATGGAGATGCCACTAGATTAACAAAGTGAGTTATTTCAAAATGAAATCAAACTCCTCACCTACCTGTAGCATCATCCAAAATAAAACAGAAATAAGCTGCAAATGTCGCAGAAGATACTAAGATCAAAAAGAAGTGATTAAAAAATATTATGATTAGATCAAGTGTGATTATTTCAGTTTGATTTGTATATTGCAACCAAGAAAATAACATGTGTCAAAAAAGAGATAATTGTATCTGTCGATAAAAACATATTCAACTAAATGTTGCTTACATTATTTTTAGCTGCCATCTTGGCAGACGTTTAAATTTGAATCAGCAGGTACTCCTCTTCAAATTACTATAAATACAATTAAAACTATTGTAAGAGTTGATAAAGAATTTTACTTAGAATTCTTAATTTTCATCTTATCAAAGGTTTGATTATTTAATACGATGTCAAGCTAATCAAGTGGTGTTTAGTAGTGGTCTGGATACATCACAGGGAATGATTCAAGGGTCTCTGTGCCAGACCACAAAAGTGCACTTAAGTTAGGTATAGGGGTTTTCTCTTGATTAGCCGACTAGCATTTCTCTTCTACATGTATTAGATAACTAACTCTCAACAAATGGTTGGATAACCAAACCTTAGGAATTATCTTAATATATTTCCAGATCTAAATTAATGACCTATAATTAACTGATAATGACCTTACATGTAGTAATTGTAAATGTAGGTTAGGAAGTTGTTCAATTAGAATTTATTTAATTAAGCCAATATATTTCGGTAATGGCTACACATAATATTGAATGAACAACTAGTGACAGTTTCTGGTTGCAAATAGATATAACACTTTCACACAATAGAGATTAAGTCAAGTTGTGTCATGCCTTGAGTAAGCACCGAGCTAATGTAGGGTACACATAAGCTATCTTGATTGAGCTGAGAAGTGGCACTCAAGCATTGGATGGAACGGTGAAATTGGATGTGGAGATCCGCTTCAGGCAGATGCCCACTGAAAGATCAATGCAGAGGTTACCACATGGCTTCGTCACCTAAAAAGTGAATAGTTATTTATGGTTACGTAATGTAATAGAAGAAACTAAGCAAGCAGTAACAATAAGTAAATCCTTACCCGCAATAACACAGTCAATGTTACAAGGTAACAGTGAATCAACAGTGATAAAGCCTGGCAGAGGATATTACATGGTGACCATGACAGCCAAGAACTTGCCAATGATGCCAGTTCTTCATAGACATTGTGGCTCTTTATTTAATAGAGGAGGGAGTCAGTATCACTTAATATTCATAATTATTACAGACTAATTTTCCATGTTTTTGGGAACCCTCAAAACCATCCATTTTCATTTATCAAATCATGCATTGTCTAGTGTATGCATTAAAAACAAAATTCATCATTTTCCAAAATAAAAAACTAGATATTTAAGTGAGCATGGTAAAGCCCACATTTTTAAAAACAAGACAAAATACATCTATATGATACATGTTCCACTTATAATGATGGTAAATTACACTAGTAAATTTGTCTATGTTTTAGTTCATCTGGTTTCCAACTGTTTTCCCCATCTTCTAGAAGCATATTTGTCTTCATTTGCCATGTATCTTCCATTCAATCGTGTGTATGCAAATAATAATATAAGTCAAGATTTTTTTAGACACTGTTTTAACACATTATTGCCTATTAAATATCAAATTAATATACTTTTTTTGTATTATTGTAAGCCAGAGAAATTCATATTAATGAATAAATGGTAATATGTCCTGTGTATGTTGTTAATTGCCTTCCATTATTAACATCAGTTTAGATTGTAATTCAATGTCTGTTTTCCCATGATGCATAATATGTTGAGATCTGATAATTGGGGTTACATCATAGAATTGGCCAGTGCACATGCTGGTTATCTGCTAACATCCCACTTTTATTTCTATGCAAATACATAGAGACTGCATGTTGAGACTAAATAACACTTAATATCAAACATCACAATAAATTGTATCACCTAATATTGACCAAGTAATGAAAGGAAATTGTTTTATATGACGGAAAAAGTACTTCTTCTTCTGGTAGAACAACAACAGACTAAATGTTTTAGACCAAATCAGCAGTAATGGCGAACTTTGTATAGTTGGTGAAACTAAATAATCCATAGCAATATATATAAATAATTTTCTTTTACTGTATTTATCTTAAGAGATTCATCAGCAGTAAAGAGGCATTCTATTATCAGTTGATGATGGAAAACTTCTATTGAACATGTGGGGATCTAAACAAAATATAATTAATTGCCATTATACCATTTTATTGTATGAGATTCATCAGCAGTGAGGAGACATTTTTCTATTTTGTGGAGAATATATCATTTTGCATAATTGTGGAAGCTAAGCACACATGTAAATGATAATCAATTAAATAGTTTATACCATTTGCAAGATAAAAAATATAAATACATGAGGCATTGTGTGGGAAGCATTTTAATCAGAGAATATTGAGCATCAAGAGACGGGATTTTTCAGTGGAGAGTAGTATTACAAAGGCAGATCCCTGGTCACAAACTGACCTTTTGTCCTCTGCTGATTCATTGATATTTGAGTAGTGTTTTGTGAGTCATCTCTACTTGACAGGAGCTAATGTATTTTTTGACAACTGCTAATTGATTTGTGACACTTTTTTAATTGATTTTCATGGTGATTCATATACATGTTGGGGCCAATTTAGTTTACACTGTTTTGATATAATGACTAATTTCATTTCATGTNATTGCCTTCCATTATTAACATCAGTTTAGATTGTAATTCAATGTCTGTTTTCCCATGATGCATAATATGTTGAGATCTGATAATTGGGGTTACATCATAGAATTGGCCAGTGCACATGCTGGTTATCTGCTAACATCCCACTTTTATTTCTATGCAAATACATAGAGATTGCATGTTGAGACTAAATAACATTTAAAATCAAACATCACAATAAATTGTATCACCTAATATTGACCAAGTAATGAAAGGAAATTGTTTTATATGACGGAAAAAGTACTTCTTCTTCTTGTAGAACAACAACAGACTAAATGTTTTAGACCAAATCAGCAGTGATGGTGAACTTTGTATAGTTGGTGAAACTAAATAATCCATAGCAATATATATAAATAATTTTCTTTTACTGTTTTTATCTTAAGAGATTCATCAGCAGTAAAGAGGCATTCTACATTATCAGTTGATGATGGAAAACTTCTATTGAACATGTGGGGATCTAAACAAAATATAATTAATTGCCATTATACCATTTTATTGTATGAGATTCGTCAGCAGTGAGAAGACATTTTTCTATTTTGTGGAGAATATATCATTTTCCATAATTGTGGAAGCTAAGCACACATGTAAATGATAATCAATTAAATAGTTTATACCATTTGCAAGATAAAAAATATAAATACATGAGGCATTGTGTGGGAAGCATTTTAATCAGAGAATATTGAGCATCAAGAGACGGGATTTTTCAGTGGAGAGTAGTAATACAAAGGCAGATCCCTGGTCACAAACTGACCTTTTGTCCTCTGCTGATTCATTGATATTTGAGTAGTGTTTTGTGAGTCATCTCTACTTGACAGGAGCTAATGTATTTTTTGACAACTGCTAATTGATTTGTGACACTTTTTTAATTGATTTTCATGGTGATTCATATACATGTTGGGGCCAATTTAGTTTACACTGTTTTGATATAATGACTAATTTCATTTCATGTCAATATACATGGCTATATAACATGTTACAATCATTTGCATACATTGCACCCATATATTTTATAACACACTGCAAAAATTTCCATCATTACATGTAAAGACTACACACTGTTTTTGTTAATATACCCCATTATCACACATTATGCTTTGTTGATCCATTTTCCATGATTTCTAATGATTACACACATACAATGTTTACAATTTAATACATGAACTTTCAAAAAACTGCATTTTGTTTTTGTTAATCAATTTTCATAATTTTGAAAAGCTTACACATACAGTGTTTATCTCATTTTTCAGGAAAACTTACCAAAAAAAGTCTACAATTTGTTTTCAAAACACACTATTTCATTTACAAAAACAAAATTTTGTTTCTAAACAAACAAACTATTTGAAGATGCTTTGATAATACATGTGGAAAATATTAAATGTAGAAATTAAACAAAAAGTGATCACAATTCAATGTAATAAAAAATGCTTAGAATGTTTATTGACACTAGTAAAAATGTAATGACTAATGTACATGTTAAAAAACAAATCTAGTTTTAAACTATTTCATTAATACATCTGGAATAATTTTTAACAAAAAGAGATTTGATAATAATAAAAATACTTAGAATTTTGTAGACATTGTCTAATTTACATGTTAAAAACGAATTTTATAAATTTCCAAAATATATATATATTATACATGTTCCACTTATAATAATGGCAAATTTCACTATTAAATTTGTTTATGGTCTTAGTTTGTCATTGCCAATGTTGATGTGAGTTCATATATTGTCATCAACCACCTTCTTCATTTCCCAAGCACAGATAATTTTTGACAAGGATTGTTCATCTGATGGGAGAGTTGAGAATCACACAACGCCCAACAAAATATATCTAAGCATGGTATAAGAGTTATGCATCCACAATATTAAATGGATAATAATTATGCCACATGCATATGCAAATAATAATCAAGATTTTTTAGACACTCTCTTTTGACATATTAAATATCAAATTAACACAGTATTATTGTAAGCCAGAGAAATTGATATTAACAAATATAAAGGGTAATATGTTCCATGATTGATTTAATTGTCTTCCATGATTAACAGTGGTGTAATTCAATGTCAAGTCTTCTTCTTCTGGTAGAAAAACAACAGACTAAATGTTTTAACCAAATCATCAGCAATTGCAAACTTTTGTATAGTTAGTGAAACTAAATTAACCATAGCAAAATATATATAATTAATTTCTTCTACTGTATTTATTGTATGAAATTCTTTAGCTTTAAAGAGGCATTTTTTTATCAGCTGATGATGGAAAACTTTTTTTCTTTTTGAACACCTGGGGATCTAAATAAACCTTAAACAAAAATATATAATTAATTTCAATTATACTGTTAAAATAAATTACACATAGAGGGAGCATTGGGGAGAACATGGTTTTTTCAGTTGACAAAGAAACATTCAGGAGAGTGTGGAAACTAAATTATATACAAATAATCATTCAATTAAAATACATTACACCATTTGCAAGATAACTTAAATGTGGGAAGCACTGGAGTGAATGGATTTTCTTCTTGACAAGCAGCCCCAAATTATTCACAACAGAGAATTGTCTAAAACAAAAACATTACTTTGTAACATTGTTGACAAAAACATACATATGGAAACTTAACAAATTCATATAGACATAGTGAATGGAGCAAACTTTGTACATCAGACAATCAATTAAACAAGGAATTGTCTAAATGAAACATTAATTTATAACAATGTTGACAAAAAACATACATATGGGAATTTAACAAATTCATATGGACATGGAGAATGGAGGAAACTTTTTACATGGGGTAATCAATTAAACAGAGAATTGTCTAAACAAAACATTAATTTGTAATAATATTGATAAAAACATATGCAGAGGGAGATTTTTAACAAATTCGCATTGAACATGGTGGAGGGAGAAATTATGTAAACAGGATGCATGGATAAACCATCAACAACAACAGAGGTAAAACATTGGAAATATCTAAATGTAAAACTTAATATTATTTAATTTTTTAAAAATAAATTACCATATACAAAGACTTGAAGCAGGTACAATGTGGGAGGGAGAATGAATGGGAATTATTACTAGGTATTAGAATCTAAAAACATTAATTAATAACACATACAATATAAATTTCCATGTACCTAGGTGTAGGCATTTAACTCCATCATCAATTAGTGTAGAACTAATGGGTGGGGAATTATTAATCATTTCAATATCAAAATGTTTTAACATTATAAACACACATATGTATAAAATTACCTTTATATCCATATGGCAATCATTTCTATGCTATTAATGAGAAAGTGCTTGTTATCATAGCATGACAGTGCAATATGATTATATGTCTCTACACTAATTGAATGCATATGTGATTGTATTCTGGTCATCAGTCTTCAGATGATGCCTTCTTGCAATAGAATTGTTTTTGAAAAGGTCAAAGTTCATTGTCTGCTTCACAGAATGGGTCACAACTTTTGTGCTAGCCATCTCCAACACTTCATGACTGTCATTTGTATATTCAATTGAGTACAGTTTTGGTTTAAATGTCACAAGCTGTGATAAAACCCTCTGCCCAACTCATCCTTTATTTTCAAATATAATTTTTTATTCACATCACTATATAATGGTGAATTCTTCAGGTAATTGGAAAAGTCAAAGTGATGTGAGATGGGGACAAGCTCAGTGTATAAATTCTCTGATTTAATCTTGTACATTAGAGAATCTGTGTCAGAATACAAAACCATAATTCAGTTCTTAAAGTTGGGTTTCATAACCTCATAGTGAAACCTAAACATAATTAATTTCAATAAATCAAGTATTGTCATCCAATACAATTTGGTCTATCCCATAAAATATCTTTTTGGCTCATCATGACTTGCACCAAATCCTCATTAACAATGTTGTACAACTTAAACTCTGGTTTCTTTATTAATTTCTCAGCTGACTCCAAATCATGTGCAAACTTTATATTTATCCTCTTTTTCAAATTCTCCATAAATTTCCCAAACACTGCATTCAACATTAACTTATAAAACACTTTTTCAAAATTGTTTCATGCAGCCTTTCTCTTCTCAGTGTTGAAGTTAATATATGGTTTTAAAAATGGTGCCTGTTTAAACTTGAGGGCTTTGTGAAATTTTGTGATTATCAATCCACATTCAACATAAAACTTTAATACTTCATAGTGTACAATGTAATTCTCTTTCTTATAAAACATTTGCACTAGTTTGGGTATTGGTGCTGACTTTATTTTTAACCAGTTTTTTATTTCAAGTTGGTATGGTGTTACATATGTCTCCTGAACAATCATCTTATGAGGGGCCAGGGGAAAGTCAAAGTGTTCATCATGTAAATTTTGTGGGTATTTGATATCAACTTCCACCAAAAATCCAGTCTTTGAATCTTGTGTTGTGGACAATATTTCATCAATACTCACTCTAGACCAGGTCAGCCCACCTATAGGGAGGCTCAGGGACATGGTTCCAACATATAGGCTGTTTGCATCACCATAGAACCCATAGGTGGTCTCCTTCTTGGGATCATAGCCCTCTACCATTGGATTATTGGCTTTAAAAAATCTTTGTGAAAATGTACTGCACATACCTCCACAGATCCCCTCAATTATAAAATTCAATTCTTCTTCATTTTGTATAGGATCAAGAGAGATTCCTGTATACTTCAACATTGCATGCCAGCTAAAGTTTGATAGCATAAAAAAGTGGGCAGGGTCTAGATTATACGTCTCCATGCTCTGTATTCTAAATTTGCATATGACATCTAGAAGTAATAATGTGTCTGAAAGTAAATAGTTATTGTGAAATTGCTTGAAGGTTTCACACTTGCCCAACACCCATGTGTTTTGATGTTTGAAATCCAACTCCTCCTGGGTTAATGGAATTTTTCTGGTTAATCCATCTCTCCAATGCTCTAAATCTGGGAGGCTCAATTCATTAAACTTATCAAAGCTGTTGAACCATGTGTATGGAAACGCCCCTTTCCCATGGGAAAATGCTTCCACCTTCTATTCCCCTAATCTAGCATTTAAAAATTTGTATTTTTCTGAGCCAATGTTTTTTGCAAGGTTTGACAGACTTGCTGCTATGAATCAATAGCTATTTAAAAACTGGAATTCTTCATATATTGGTTTATAATTTCCATTTTTGTCATTATATCCATCTTTCAGGCACCATTAAACTTAGTGATAAAAAAACTTCAGAAGTACATGGTACACATGATACTTTCTCCCCATCTTTTATTTGTAAATTTTTTAGCAAAATATGCATGTCATATTTACTACCATTATGCATAAAAATCAGGGTAAATTGCAGACTATGATTTAAAATATTACAATTGTTATGTGCCACACCTCTAATTTTTCCAGTGAAATGACAATGGTCTATAACTGTTACATCATCATGAGCAAACATGTTTTTACAGAATATACATCTTGTTGCTGACAACAACATTATTCTTCCCTCCTCTTCTGTTATTATCAATTCACAGTGTTGCTGCTTAACTTTGTATGAATGTTTCACCAATTCATGTTAATGATCAAATGCTTCTTTCATACAATTGTAGAATCTCGCCAACCTTCCTACTGGTAAGTCTTAGCTTAATTTAGGAGCTGCTGTGACAATTGGTTCCTCCTTAGATAGTACGGTAGGTGACAGACTCCAATCTCCATCTCTCTTCTTTGAGTTCTATTGTTTAGCCATTCACTGATTAAACTATTATCTCATTGACTAACATTGATACGAAACTAACGACTATTATTTTAGATCCCAGACACAAGACAGAGGGTACAAAGTACAGGGTACACTTACCCGACCTGCAACAAAGCACAAAAGAGGAATCGAAGAACTACGCTACAACGAGTATTTCCATGCGATACTGAAACATCGATAGAGACACCAACCACAATTCAGATGACTCAGTGTAATGGAATAGTGTGCATGAGTACGATAGTGATAATGTGTGATACCATATGAATTTAATGTATTGATTGTTCTTGTTATCAACAAAGTTGTCTAATAAAGGAATCTCGCAACCGGGATGCACTAGCTTGTTATGAGTTCGTACATATAATAACCTTACATATAAATAATCACATGCCAACTTAGAGTACATGTGAACAATCAATACAGTCATGACAAAAGGAATGAATTGATAGTCCGTCAGTCCACTAGTAATCATATGCGATAAACTCTGTCCAAGATAATACAAACAGATCTTGTAATTTCCTAATGTAACTAGATGTAATAGCATAATGTAATAAATATTGTAATATGAGCAACGAACGATAGGAAAGCTAATATGAGTAAAAACCCCTATTTTTACACCTAACCTATGAGCATCTCAGGTAAGCACCGGCTATACACAATGCACCCGTTAACTGGAGTCGTGAACCACCATCTAGAATACCTGAGAGCTCGAACGTTTTAGTTTTCCATTCTATTAAATAAAATAACCTGATACAAAAATGTAAAGTAAATCCAGTAAATTCAATTCATCACCAAAATGATCAATTACACAATTTTTATAGTGAAAAATTAACAAACAATCAAATATTTGACTAGTACCTGCTAATTCCAGTTGTTGACAATTTCAAACGCTTTAAATTTCGTTCGTCTGCTGATTACGCACTTCTGCCTTAATTAGCAGTTGCGATTTAGGTCTAGTGCCTTTTTGCCAAATTAATTAATATCAAAAATTACTGCATTATAAATTTACAAATAACTAATTAATCATAATCATATGTTTTTACAATTAATATTTTATTTTAATATTCAGTCTTAGTTTCTTCTTCCTTTTTTCTTAATTTGACCACATATGATTCAGATTACGATTACGTTACACTCCCCCTCCAGCACAGCTAATTAAGGATCACAACTCTTTCACCATGGACCATCTTGACCGCTTGTTTTATCATTTTGTTAGCATCCTGCATCTCCCATTCTGTTTTCTCCAATTTTTCGTTCTTTGTTAACTTCAGCACAACCTCTTTTTCTGTTGTAACCAGTTTTTTATGTCTTAAGAACATCGGATTCCTCAGTTTATTCAAAATTGTACACATGCTCCGCAGCTCATTGAGTTTACAGTTGAATTCTTCATCATTAGCGTCATCATGGTGTCTACCCTGCTCATATGTGATAGTTCTGGACATACCGTCATTTCCAGATAAAAGAATTCGTAAGTTGACCTCAAAGGTTTTGATATTGACGCTTCATCGTAGAATGCACTGATATTATTTCTTATTTCTTCTCGTGTTATCTGCTCTGGATCATTTTTTCCCAGGCGTATCATCATTATGATTTCTACTCTACGCATCACATCGTAGTATCTATATTCGGAACTCCATAGTTCACCCCCTACTATATCGTTAATCCCAGAAAATAGAATCACTGTCTTCGTGCTTCTCTTTTCGATTTCATTTCACACTTTTCTGATCTGTTTGTGTATAGCCTCACCTTCATTGTATAAATCATATGGGGTTACTGCACCTTTGATGAATACTCTCTCTTTGTTGTCATTTTTGCTTAAAATTTCTTTTGATTTCTTGTACCTCTCATCCCTAACAATTCTTT
>CABFPE010000280.1:99655-115480 GCA_900660155.1 Hofstenia miamia | reverse complement strand
GAATCTGATTGGCCCAAGCTAGACATTTCCAGTCCGTCTCGAACATACCATTCCTCCGTGGAATGTACGCTGCGAGAAATAAGAGTGTCTTACAACAACCAAGACAAAAAGAACTTTAAGAAACGCCTATTTGCCGAGAAGAATGTTTCTGACATCTACACCAGGGGAGCCGTATGGATTTTAGCCATCTATTTGACAAAGGATCCTCAACTACAACTGCCGATGTCGCATGAGAAAAGAACGGTGCTAACCAAGACAACCACTCACGAAATAGCCGTATGCCCACTAACGTGGAAGGTAAAGAACTGGCTTTTATACAAATGCAGTCCTCCATCATCACCAGGCAAAACAAAAAGCGCAATGGACAAGTTCGAAAAGTATTACGCCCGACTGGTGGGGGTGAGCAGCGTGATCGGGAAGATGTCACTCATGTTAATCAGTAGCCGACTTGGCATTTGTTCGTCGGACTTAAATATTTTCTCAGATACTGTGAAAAAGTATATGTGGGGAGCTACAGCCTAGACGAAATTTGCCATCTTTTCATCCGAGAACACCCCTCTGAGCACAAGGAGATTTGTTGAGAGAATGCCAGGGTCTACACAGCAATTTTGCGAACAAGCTCTTAAGTTCAACGTGCAAGGCAAGAATGACCTTCTGTTCAATACACAGCAGATGAGATACCCCAAGTGTGGATACGATCAGTTTGCCAAGTCAGCAAGGAGGGAAAGATCATCCCCATCACTATTTTCAACCAGGTAATGAAAACTCCTGAACAGTTTTTTCAAGAAGAAGAGTTATTGTCATCATCTGCCGTACAGATGTCTCCCCACATTCGCGACCTGATTGAACGTGTTAACTTGGAGAAATTCGGAGGCACTGCCGTCTCCCCTAAACCCACGCCACAATGGTCCGTGACTGAGGACGAGCGCATCCTAATGGTTGAGCGTGATCCCAGTGAGTTCTTAGATGACCTCAGTGTGCAGCAGAGAGTGTTAATTGACAGTCACGACAAAGACGTCCTCTCACTAATGAAATGGTGCCTAACGGAGATGTTCACAAAGGAAGAGTTGGTCATTCTGCAATCCCCAGGGTGACATGCTGCTCTGGACGTGGAATGTACCACTTCTCGTCCACGTATCTCCAATCGCCAGATTGAGCACCTACAGCAGAAGGGACTACGCGGTAAGTTCTGGGACACGATCAAGGATGCTTGCATTAATTATCCCATCACTATAGGGACGGCCACCTTAGCCACTCCATCTACTTTCAGCGAGTTAGAGAGAAAAATCAAGACTTCCAATCTCTTGTGCATCCCCCCGCCTACAGTGGAGACGCCACTGATTCAACCAAAATGGAAAGTCCGGAAGCCAAAGAAGAAGGTTGCAGGCCACCTAGCTGACAAGATAAACTTCGTCAACAGCAAATCTGAAGCGACGAAGGCCAGCTGAACTGGTGAGTACAAACCCTACGCGACAAGCTCATAGCAGGAGGAAACGCCGAATGCGTGTTTATTGACGGGAAACTGACAATCACTGACATCTTTATGCGCGGACTCCCGATTCACCAACAGCTGGAAACGATACAAGAAAGACTATCCGCCCTACAGCCTCACGTCCTTATTCTCTTTCAGGCGGCCAGAGATCTCATGTGGATCAACAATATTGAAACGATAACCTGCTACTACAACATCACTAAGCGGATAGAGATAATCACGATGATTCGTGCTAATGTTTCAGATCCGGAAGAGATGACACTGAGCCAAGTCCAGGAGTACTGCTCACTGTTCATAGACCACGCCACCACCATGGGATCCCTCTGCCAGGTTTTCCTGCACTTTTATCCGGACACTGAGATAAGTGCCGACGACGCTCACACTTCAGACATGGATGCTACAATGACACTTATGATTGCGCTGAAAGGCCTGAGGCTCTACGAACGATTTTACGATACTTTTACTAGGTGGCTAAACAACCTATGAAGAAATTGCCCAGTCAGTGACCAAATGCCCAACATAAAGTTCCTCTGCTTAAAGGACGAGGTAGTCACGCAAAGGGAGGTACTAATGCAGCTAACTCGCGAACCTCGTTACTCAGAGGTCATGACATGGGACGACAAGCTCGCAGCAAGGATGATTGTAGCCACCCAAAGCATCATTTCCGGGCTGGCCCTCCAGTTACTAGCCAAAAATTAATTTGAGCAAGAGGGGGCGTGTAGAGTCGCTCGGGGAATTTTGTGCTTTTTATATCTTTTGATTTAAATTCACTGTATTTTCACGTCACTATGACGTTTCAGATCATTTTCGAGATTAGTTTTGTTGCTACTAGTTTTGTGTCCCCTCGTTGGTGCTTTTGTTTTGCTCAAATTTAATTTACGAGGGAAGATTATTATGAGCATGTTAAACTACGTTGAATATCAATTATTGTAAACAAAGGCAGGTAAAACTGAATCTTTTTGTATATAAACTGAGAAAACTGTAGCAAATGTTCAATAGACTTTGTCTACTCTTAACTGCCGTCTTTACCGTTGTATCTTTTATTTATTTATTATTTTAAATGATATCTATTGCTTAAGACTGGCGACAATTCGGGAGTGCTTTCATTAGCACGGGGCGACAAGTTGCTTCTGGGGGTCTTTTGATTACCCAGTCCAAATTGTGGTTCATTAGGTTATGTATACGGTTATGCATAAGGAAATAATAAATCTCTTGTTCGTATTTCAACACGTACATGCACTTATAAGATCTAACACTGTGATGATACCATGCTGTTGGCTAGCACGAATATCTGGCAATTACAGATTATTTAATAGTTAGCTGAGAGATAACAATGAAAATGAGAGTTAAGTTTTTTTTGAAGTGAGATAGAAATTAAACAAGTGAGACAAATAGGGTAGCACCAGTCAATAGGTTAAGCACTTTACTTCTGGACGTTCTGCTTTGGCTGGAAGCCACAGGAATTGGTCATCTTGGTTGTTACCTAAATTAGTTCTGTTAATTGGATGAATTACCAATGCTACATCTATATGCTAAAAGTTCTACGTTAATCCCTGCTCTGGAATCATGGCTGTTCTGTAAACGCTATCTAAACCTTTTGTGGAGTCAATTAAGTTTCTAGTTAAGTTTTCCTACCAGCCACTGATTCTACACTATCAGTGGCATGCTTAGTCAGATCAGTGATGGGAAAGAGAGCCACATCCAAAATTTCAGCCACAAGCTCTGAAACACTCTGCTAAATTATAATGCAACTAAGTTGGAAATGCTAGCTTTTGTTGAAAGTCTGAAAAAGTTTTATTTTTCATTCTGGGCTGCCAGTTCACCTTGTGCACTGACAACTCAGCACTTGTGTGGCTTAAGAAATTCCCTGTGGACAAATCCAACATTGTCACCCAGTGGATCAAGTAGTTGAATGATTTTACCTTCTCCAACAAACACTGGCCAGGGAGACTGCACAGTAACACAGACTATTGGACTGCTCTCCCTAGCTATGAGTGTGACCTCTGGAAACTGCCCAGAGAGAAAACACCTTTTGGGTTTATCCCTTACAACAACTACAAGTGTCTGCCCAAGATCAATGCAGACCAGCATGGAAACAAGATCCTCCCTATTTTAGTGAAGGAGGAGATTACTGAAGTGGAAATCATACACCACCAACACTATGACAAAGTATTAAGCAAGATTATTGCCAAGCTGAAAAATGACAACTACATCCTCAGCCCCATTGCCAACATGTATTTTCAGTGCTATAATTGGAAACTGACTGATGCAGGCCTGCTTTACATGCAGAGCCAAAATAGTCAACTGGCAGTTCCTGAATACTTTCAAAGAGATCTGGTATGAAAAATCCATGAGAAAGGCCACTTAGGCATCATTCAAACAGAGCAAACATTCATTGCAGGATATGTAACCATTGGTATTAGAGCTACAGTGCAGGATGTGATCAATAAATGCACCACTTGCCTGTTGCAGGGAACTGGGCATTTTCTGGAACAGTGAGCCAAGCTGCACAGCAGAGCTGTGGAATGTACAAACAAAGTGGTACATGTGAACATCAAGAAGCTATCTTGTAATGAGAAGGGGTACCAATACCTACTTGTACTTATTAATCACTTTACCAAATATGCTAAACTCATCCCCCCAACAGCACCACCAAAAAGGTTATTGGAGAGAAAGTGGTCAAGGAATGGGTTCTCAAGTTTGGGCGTATGGAGTGCCTAATTTCAGATCATAGCCCTTAATTCAAAAACCACCTTATGGAGACCTTGATGAAGGAGCTTGAGATACTCCATAAGTTTACCACTGGGTATCACCTGCAGTCCAATGAAGTTGTCAAAAGACTCAACCACACTGTTATCTATAACACCACTACTAAGGTCAGCCCCTTCAAGGCCATGTTTGCCTTAGAGGTGAGTATGCCCCTTTCCATCATGTTCCTGGATTATTATGAACCCACATTGGAGAATTTAGTGAATTGTATGTTACATGAATTTCAAGAAGTACACTTAACTATCTGTTGGAACACAAATCAATCTGTTATCTGTCAACAGTGAAATTTCATTTACAAACTGTATGGTGAGCCTCACAAGGTTGGCAACAATTTTTTTGCATATTTTCCTTGCCAGATCACTGATGCAAATCAAGTATGGAAACTTGCTACCAACTGACAGGGTGTTACAAAGGTGTTAGACCACCATAGATATTTATTAAAGAATGAGAGTTGCCCATTTCCAACAACTCAAATGAACTATTAAGGATATTAGCAATGTCATCATCAACCCTAATAGTGAATTTTCACTTGTTGACAATGGAGTAAATGAACTTGAGAATTATCCTAACAGCAAGCAGCTCTGTGTCACAGCTTTCAACAGCCAAAGAAGCACATCACTGAGTGTGAGGAGACAACCTCTCTGAGGTTGATTATAATGATAACCTTGGTAATAGTAGCAACATTACTGCTACTCATATTTTCCCTAGACATAGAATGAGGAACCAAGAGTATTTAGACCATTTAAATACCCAAGATGGGGAACTTAATTAATCTTTATATTTAGGAAACAAGCCATATCAGATGAAACACACCAAGAACCCAATGAGATGAGTGAGGCAAAGACATAACCCTATGATGAATTGAGCTGAGATGACACCCCTCATCAAGCAGATGAGAGCATATCCCACAAGAGATGAAGGATGCAAGAGGGCTCAGGTAGCAGACTGTGTGACTACTTGGGGCGCCAAATAGCCCTCAGTAGTGTGATTTCCACAACTACTTGGGGGTGCCAAATAGCCCCTTGGGAGTTGACCTTGGATGACTACTTGGGGCACCAAATAGCCCCTCAGGAATCTGAGGAGTTGAGTAAGTACAGAATGCCTTTTGCTAACTTAAGTACCAAAACTAAAACGTCTTGTAGTGACTCAATAACCCCCTATATTCCTGGCCCTTTGTCAAGCGCCTCTACCAGCATTAGGTCCCAGAGAAATAAAGAGCAGCAACAAAAGTTCTCTAAGGTAGGAGATGAAACTTTACATTCATACTTTATCACAACCCCCAAAGCAGTTAGTTTTGTATGCAACAACTTATCAGAGGAAACAAAGAACAAATTACATTGGACATACAACACTAAGAATCTCACATGTGCAGTGGATGTCATTCCCTTTGTCATTGATGCAGAGTGTAGGCCCAAAATTCATACCATCATATGCTACAACTCCAAAATGCACAGAGGACTCAAGCAACCATACTGGCAAAGTATGGTGCACACCATGTTTGATGAGGATTTTAATATAACACACCTGTGCCAACTGCTGAACAACAAGCTTGCCATTCAGAAATTTGAGTGTGTCAACATTGATTTTGAGAACTTACTCATTGTGTACTTCTTGTGAGTTGGAGAAGTTAACCAGCCTAAGGTAATGGAAAAGATTGAAATAGCATATAGGCTAGCAAAGGTTGAGAACATTTGTCTGATGATGTTAGTTAAAAAAGAATATCAGGACAAGATATCTGAGGAAGTCATTAACCTTCACTTCAGGATGGAGAACTTCATGATCCTCTACACTCACTACTATCATCCCACCAATATGTATCAGTTTGTTATCTTTTTGATAACCAAGTTAATTTACACCAATCTTCTTCAATGTAAGAAAATACCCATCCATCACCTTGCTGTTGACACAAGGCTTATCATAGATGCCATCACCCAGTAGCAAACTCTCAAATCCATCTTCCCTAACTGGCCTGGTCTTGCCTTGGTTATGAGCATGCACATCAGTTTTGCATTTTCTCAAAGTACCACAACTCTAGCTGAGATCAATGAGGTCTGGATTAATCTCAAGGCAGATAGGAACCCCAAGTCCATTTGGCCCACTATTAATATCTGCAGCCTTATGCCACAATACTCCTGATCTGTTGAGAGGCTCCTCATGGAGCTGTGCATAGCATACACCTTGCAAGACCACCAAAAGTTTGCTGAAAGTCTGTTATCTGAGAGGTTTGTTCCACCTATTCAGTCTTGTGGAGCCATCTGGCTCTTATCCTTCTTTCTGACACAGGATCCACACAACCAACTGCCTTTCAACCAACAGGCCCAAGAGTGCCTCACCAAGAAATGTATGCACAAGCTGGCCATTTGCCCTGCAGCATGGAAAATCAAGAATTGGCTTCTGCACTCATGCTCACCTCTGTCATCACCTTGCAAAACCAAAAAGGCCATGGAAAGGTTTGAGAAGATTTATGCCCACCTTGTTAGTGCAAGTAGTCCATTGGGGTGTCTTTCACCTCAGATGATAGTTAACTGCCTGGGTGTTGCCTTTGCTGACCTCAACATTTTCTCAGAGACCCTCTGCAAGTATATGTGGGGGGCCACATTGGAGACAAAGTTCCTGTCTCTCAAGTTTGACAATGTGCCACTCTGCACAAGCCACCTGATCTGCTGCAACCCTGGGTTGATGCAGTGATTTTTAGAATTAGTGGCCCACTACAATGTGCACACCAAGATGGAGATCCTATTTAACCTATAGAAAATGAACTATCCCCAATGCAGGTATAACAAGCTCTCAGAGACAAGCCACCAAAGATGGTGAGATCATACCCCTGACAGTGATCAAGCAGACAGTCAAAGTATTGCCCAGAAACAAGGTGCTCCTCAAAGACATTAATATGCAGAAGTTTTCTTGAGTCACAAGCTCTCCCATACCTACACCATCATGGTTGATTACTGAAGACATATGAATTCTAACCATAGAGCATCATCCAGATGATTTTGCTGAAAAGCTCTCTATTGCCAACTGCATCATTGAGCAAAATAGAGAATAAGATGTATTGGGCTTAATGAAATAGTGCCTAATCAAAATATTTACCAAGGAGGAATTAGTAATTCTACAATCTCCTGGGCAACAAATAGCCTTGGACATGGAATGTACCACATCCTGCCTTTGAATCTCTAACTCTCAGATTGCCAAACTCCATGAGTGTGAACTCTGCAGCACATTCTGGGATTCCATTAAGGACACTAAGATAAACTACCCTGTTACTATTGCGACCACTATGTTAAGAGAGAAAATCACACTAGATGACATTGAAGACCATGTGGACAAACACAACTTGCTGTGTATTCCTCCACCTTGCATAATGACCCCACTCATCCTAACATCATGGCATGTCAAGAAGGGGTGAAGGAAAGTCTCTGTACACCTCTCCAATTCCATTAATTATGTCTCCACTGCAGCTGAAATCAACAAATTGATGCAAACATGAGAATACAAGGACACCAGAGACACCCTACTCAAGGGTGGGAAACCAGAATGCATTTACATTGATGGTAAACTCACAATTAAGGACATTTTCCAGAAGGGGCAACCAATCTCCACTCAGTTAACAGAAATCCATAACAAGATTGTGATGCTGCACCCATGTGTCCATATTTTATTTCAGGCATCTGGTGATTTGATGTGGATAAACAGCATTGAAACCCTCACTTGATACTATGACATCATGAAGCAAATCAAGATTATCACTATGCTGTGAGCAGAGGTTAGTAACCCAGAAGAGATGACTTTACAGCAGGTCAACAAGTATTGCTCCCTGTTTATGGATCAAACAATGTACATGGGATCACTAAGAGAGGTCTTCATCTACTTCTACCCAAACACCCAGATCAGTCCCAAAGATGCCCACACTTTGGACATGGATGTGCTCATGACTCTCATTATAGTGCTGAAAGGCCTTCATCTTTATGAGAGGTTTTACAATACATTTACACAGAGGCTAAACAACTTAAGAAAGAATTGCCCAATTAGTGCCTGTTTACCAGAGATTGAGTTCTTCTGCCTGAGGAGTGAAGAGGTCACACAGAGGGAGTCTCTTATGCAGATTACCCAGAGACCTAGATATGCTGAAGTTAAGTCTTGCGATGACATCCTAGCTGCAGAAATGATTGAGGAGACATAAAAGCTCCTGTCCAGTCCCACAGTAAAACTTCTACTGCAAACTTAACCAGCAATGGGGGCATTAGAGTCATGGGCCTCTTTTTTGATCTTATTATTTTGGCACTCTGAAATGGTGTTACATCTTTTTGACATTTTGATTTCTTGATTCATTGCTATTTATTTGTATCAATTTCTCTTAATTGATTTTTGAATTTTGAGTGTAGTTATTTGATAGTGTTAGTATTTGTCCCCTTGATTTGAATTACATGTGATTGCTGATTTTAACTTTGCAAGGAGAATTGTGGTTTGAAATTGTAAACAATTCAGGTAATAAATTACAGATTTTTGTAATAAATATCTGAGTCACTGTAGCAAAGCACACAATAAATTTGGCTTCCATTTATTGCATTTGATCTTTCCAATTTATTATCTATTAACCCCCTTTATATTAATCATTAAAGGTGCTTTGTAATGATAGTTATTGCTTAAGATCTGGCCACAATTCAGGAGAAAACTGCACTGGGTCTGGGGTGACAAATAGCTCCTTAGTGGTGACAGACCAAATTGTGGCTGCTTTAGGTTATGATTACATGTAGGGAATAATATCTTTTATTTGATCTGTTCATACAATAATAATTTACACTTTGCATATATACTATGCTGTTAGTGAATGTGAATGTACAGCAATTATGTGCCTTTTACTTATTATTTATTTACATGAGCTGAGATAAGAGAACTCTGAGATAAATTGTTTATTGAGCTAGGAACTAATACTTGAGACACAAAATTAGCACCTTGGCAAGTATGGATGGCTTCAAAGATATGGCTTCCACATGATGCCATGTGAATTAGTCACTGCTGAAGTTCTTTTTGGAATGGAATTCCTTTATTTGTTAGGCAAAATCAGTGAACCACCAATGTACATTTTCTGTTGGAATGTGGGGAACTCACTGCTATGGTAGACTTTGCAACCTTTGATCTAAACTCTTGAGTTACCCAGTACTGCTAGAGTAGCCTGAGCTCCCCTGTGATTCTACAATAGCAGTACCAGTCCACAGCAGTACAGTGTGAAACATCACATTGCACCATTGCACTGTTGACTGGTGTATTCATTATAAAGGAATAAACTAAAAAAAACAGTTTTTGAAGAGTTAGATGAGCTCCTCCAAAAATGATCCATGTCACACAGATTTTGCAGTGCCACACCAATTTGTCAATTGTTGAAGAATCTGAAATCCTTGACATTTGAATATCACGAATATTGCATGATAATGATCTGGCTATGAGCCCACACTCTTTGCAATATTGAATTGCTCACTGCTCATCTCCAGTGACATTTATTAAATCAAAAAGTGAAAAATCTCAATCTATAGCACATGCCATTTCAAATATATACATCCTAACTTTAAAATTATAAATTTTTGTATATACCTTTAGAGATTATTTTTAAAAATATAAAACTAGCACTTTTATAAATTGAAAATATAATAATATGATTCTTTAAATGTTGATAATAAAATAGTTATACAATGCCATTTTGTTATGTATTGCTTCCTGCCATGTTTTATGACGTCATAAGTCTGCTGTTTACATTTCAGGGTCCTCTAAATTAAAATAACGTCCTTCAAACATGATTTACCTTGTAAGCCAATGAAATTGGAGTCATATTGTAATTGTATTATGCTGTGCTCAGAATTGATGAATTCTTCATTATTTATTTTTTCAGATAGTTATTCATACATTGATAATAGATTCATTCACATAATGTAGAATCAGGGGCTGGGAACTAGAAAGCACAGGGGAATTCAATGTCATGGCAGAATGTTGCAAGAGTGACCATATTGTAGCAGCCCTGATTCTAGCAATCATTAATATATAGGAAAACATCAGTAGTTAATCCATGAAACTAGTAGCTCTTTAGAGAGAAAACATCCATGATGGCCAATTCATAAGGCTTCCAGCCAAAGTGCTATCCAGAAGAGAGAAGCTCATAAACTTGAGTGAACAGTGCTACCCTATTTGTCTCATACTTTATTATCTAGCTCAATACACAATAAGCCTCTCAGTTGTTTTCTTATCTTTTAGCTCACTAAATAATAGCATGTAATTACCATGCATTCATGCTAACCAATGGTATATTATCATCACAGTGTAGTAAATTATAAGTGCAAGTACAGGTTGAATTTGAATGAAAGGTTTCTTATATCTACACATAACCATACATCTAATTAATGTGGTCCACAACTTGGGCTGCTAACTGTCTGAGAGCTATTCATTACTCCAAGCACAGAAGAGTGACTCCAAATTGTTGCTGGAAACTTACTGTAACAATAGAAATAATGGTAAATTAAAAGCAAATGAAATTTAGGTGAGATAAACTCTATTTAATGATCTCTACATGGTTTCTCATATTTATACAATTGAAAAATTATTACTGCCTTTGTTTACAATATAAAATCATAGATAATGTTCTCCCTTGCAAATTAAATTGAGCAATAATAATATGTAGTACCAAACCAAGGGGACACTATTCTAGCTTCATAAACTAAGCTTGAAATTAACTGTGTCATACTGATGTCACTAAAAGAATTGCAAATGACATATTTGATGAAATAATAATATGGAAAAAAGTCCCTGATAAGGGTAACTGTATTCCATTGCATGAGTGAGTGATTTCAATGCTGTGAGCAATTTGATTGGTCAAGAGCAAAGTCTTAAGAATTTCATGCTGTGAGCGTTTTGATTGGTGAAGAATAAAGTATGGTGGCACTCTTGTTTTTTAAAGAAATCTAATCAGCAACACTTAATTTGTTCTGAAATGTCCCTTTAATGTACATTTCAAGACATTTCATATTAAAGCAAAATTAACGAATGTGGTAAAGTACATATTGAATTGAAGATTGTGAGATTAGGATTAATTAGGCATTAAATTTCATGTTGATAATGAATTTGTTAGAGCTTTTGTTAACCATTGTGTTATTGTTGTTTAGTAATCTATACTGTTTGTGGTAATAAACTTGAAATAGTATCTACATTAACTTCAATTATTGATAAATTATCTTTTAGTAGTAGTTGTAATTTTCATTGTATTGTCAATATTAATGTGAATTTTAATTTTAGTATTTATTTATTTACTTGAAGATTCGTAGTGTAAATAACACAGCCATACTTATGTATGGAAATAGTAGGTCAGACTCCTACTGAATCTCCATAAACATTAAATGATTCAGATGTTACAAATGCTGTAAATATATTTTTATAGTTACTGTTTGTTTGCATTACATGTAAGATTAAATTATTTAAATTCCTATTAACAAACCAAATGAAATTATGTTATAGACAATATTGGTTTACTAGTTCAATTTTCTTGTTGTTCAATATTTATCCAATAATTTTTAACTGAACAAATCTACTTTATTCATAGTTGAAATTAAATATTTTGAATACCACAAACTATTGTATAATATTAATATTCATTTGCATTCTACATGCTATTTTATCAATAAACTGTCAGTTAAAAACATAAAATTCACCTTTTAATGTTGAAATACCATAAGGTCTGAGCACACATCAATGAAAAACCATATAAGGTTCTTCAAGGATACACACTAGGATGAATGCATTTCCTGTCATCAGTTTCTACAAGACATACTTTAAGTAGTAGTGTTCATTCATAAGCAGAATACTTGAATTTGATTCCATAATAAAACAATTAGACAATAACCACTGAATTTTAAATGAATAACTATGAAATGTAGCTTTTCAGTTAATTATAAATTAAATTTCTTTCATTGCTTTTTATTTTTGATCACTAACATTGTAAATTTAAATCAGCTAACAGAAAACTTTTGTTAAATTAGCAGAACAACTCTCAAATAGATTTTTCTCAATCTAAATTTCAGAACCAATTTTCTCAGAAACGTCAATATCTAATTTATTTGGTTGGTACTTTTTATCAACATACAAAATCTTGAAACCGACATAGGGAACCTTGAGATCGACATAGCAAATCATTATGACAATATGAACAAAAAATTTGGTGGCATGAATGAGGCATACTTATCAATTATATCAAAATTTAGTTTTAGCAGTTGTATATTGAGTTGAAATCTAGACTAAATGTTAAAATATTAAACTTGATTTCATTAAAAAAAACTTAGATAAAAATTTTAAATAACCCATCTAATGTTATCAATCTTCATACCTCATTCATGCTAAATTTTTTGTTCATATTGTCATAACGATTTGCTATGTCGATGTCAAGGTTCCCTATGTTGGTTTCAAGATTTCGTATGTTTATAAAAAGTACCAACCAAATTATTTATCATAGTTATTAATTTTGCATTATTATGAAATGTCCACAAATTTACGTTAAAGGGACAAATTGGAACATTTTACGTTGAAACAAGTAGCGCACCATCTATTTTATATATGGTAATGGCAAAATTGAGCAAAAAGAAGTTAGCAAAGAATATTTGAATTTTTTTTAAAGTTCGTTTTTCACACAACTTTACTTGAATTACCGAATTTATCCGTGTATAAGCCACACTCTGAGTTTGGGAGATTTTTAGGAAAAAATTTGTTGAGCAATATATATATATATTTATTGTCTACAAGGCGCGTTAGGCTTAACAGAACAGCAGAAGCCTTCACCAAGTATTTTAACCAAATTTTTAAAAGCAGTAATCACTGCGATATTTTGAAATGTTTCAAAAAGGTTAAAGTACTTAGTCCTATACTGCAACAAACAAGAAACATACTTTTAATAAAGGGATTGTACACCTAAACACACACATACACACATATATATATATATATATGTATATATAAGACACAAGTTAGGGAACATTGCAAATATATATATATATATATATATATATAAACAACCAAAACCGAATTCAAATACCATTAGCTTGTCTCTACTAGAATTACGAGGAATCCACCTCTAGTTAATGGGATATACTATGGAGATGTGCCGAATGAAATTATTGAAAGCGTTTTCACCAAAACGCTGCCTCCACATGAATTCATCTAAATGCGCTGGAATCATTCCATCAAGAGTTCCAGTCATTGCTTTGAACTTCCACTTTGCACTACTCCACATAGCTTCAACATTGTTGGTATGTGTTCCTGTAATTGGATCAACGAAGTTTTCCTCGTGTATGACAGTTCGGTGATCGTAGAGGCATGGTCCGCATGGAGGAGAAAGGCTTGAATAAGCTGCCCATCCATCAGTACAAATAATCGAGTCAAACTCTACCTTATCAAAAATAATTGGTAATAAGGTATTGGCAGTGCGATCTGGCACAAATTGCATGTAGCCAATACCATCGGTAACATCATATATTCCGAATACCCACCTTTCACGGGCAATACGGCCACGATTGTATTTCCTTCTTCGGAAAACGCTTTCATCAATTTGAATAACATGATCCTTTCCACCTAATTTTTGATTACAAACATTAGGATTCATTAATATTGATGAACAGATATCTCTGCAATAACTGTACCAATCAACAGCAGTGTGACTGGAAACCTCATTGCAATGGTCACTGGTGTATTAATAATAAAGGAGTAAATTAAAAAAAATTAATTTTTGAAGAGTGATATGAGTCCCTTCAAAAAATGATGCATGGCGCAAAGACTTCTTTTTCCTGCATAGTTTGCATCTCCATACAAACTTGTCCATTCTTGACGAATCTGCAATTCTTGACATTTGAATGTCACAAATATCACATACTACCGCTGTGGCAATAAGTCCACGATTTTCACAAAAATTAAATGCACGCTCCTCATCTCCGGCAGCATTAATTAAGTTGAATAATGAAAAATTTTCACGTGCCATTTCAATTAAATAAGTCCTGTTGATGTTACAATTATAAATTTTATACTTTTCTATTGCATATGTAAATTTTGAAATTATATGTAAATATATTAAACATATATTTTTTAAATTAAATAAACATTGAGTGATTTTTAAAAATATTGTTATCAAAGCATAATCACCAATGGTAATGCAGCATAATTATGACGTAATAGCTTCCTGCCATGTTTTTTGACGTCACAATCGTGTTGCCATGGTAACTAAATGTTTATTCTTTTGGGTCCCCTAAAGTACAATAACGCCATATATATATATATACATACACACATAATCATACATTTATTAAATTGAATAAAATAATTTATTAAGTGTATGTAAAAGAATCCTTAAATTTAAAACAAAATAATGTTTTGATTTATCTTGATAGCTCTGAAAAGAGCTCATTCAATATTAACAAACGAGGTGGGAAGTTACAAGCTTTATCGTGTTAATAGGATTCTCCCCTCAGAAACCTTCAGCTCTGACATTCTTCTGTGGACAATGTCGCAGATAAATTGTTTTTTCAAAAGGCCTATTAAAATAGGCAATCTCGATGCCACAGATGGCCGCGTGATATCGCCAATATACACAACCTTATTGTTTGCCTAAAATATAATATACATATCTTTAAAATTAAAACGCAGATCTAACTTTCTGCAACCTTCGCATGCAGTTGGCCATAGTGCAGGATACACGGCAAACATTGGCGGTGGTTGCCAAATCGTTACCACCCCACTGCACTAACACTACACTGACCACTTTAACAGATTTCTAAGATATAGCTTATGTAAATTCAACCTATATTAAATAACTTACACAAAGATCACTAAAGGTTTTCTTATATATTATACGATCATACTGTAATTGCCCACCGGGTTGTTTAAGCACCACAACATCCGGCCCAAAATATTTTCTAGCTCTATTAATATGGCTAGTGCCAATTATTGCAACACTCATTCCTAAAATATAACAAAAACCAATAGTCAATTCATTAACCCAATTAGCACAATAGCAGAATCCTGCAATCTAGAAACATTCGCAACTAGCATGTAAAATACGACTTACTTATTCAAATTTAACTGTATAATCAAATTATTTCTAATTGCGCAAGCATGACAATGATAAACAATAAATAACACGTCATAATAATAACCTAATACAAAATATAACCCAGCGTTGTTAATCTCTGAGTGAATCTGCATCGCCAGAATGATTTCCTAGCACTAACTAAACTGTTATACTGTAGAATCACTGGAGTGTGATTCTAGCGAGCACAAAGAGAATACAGTTCAAACTACTTCTATTTACAAAATGCTTTGGTCTTTATATACAATGTTATTTACAATATGTACAAATATTACAACTACCAGTCACTAACAAGAAAAGCGCGAGGTCTGGCCAATAAATAGTAACAACTACCAGCGATTCTAGACGCCGCCCCAGGCCAGACTCGGCGACTTTTGGTTGTGTGCCCAATGGAGGAGGATTTGGTCCAAAAGGATCCATTCGACAGCTCTTCACTCAAACATGCAAAAACTAAGGC
>CABFPE010000280.1:23206-81376 GCA_900660155.1 Hofstenia miamia | reverse complement strand
GTAGAGGCAAATCAGAAGAGGGAGCCACAGAAAAGGAAATACCATATGTCTTGGAAGTGCTAAAATCAAGATGGTTGACAGAGGACCAAGTAGACATGTGCTCAAAATCAGAAGAAATGTTAGAAGCAAAAGATTAACCAAAATCAAAAATTGCAGTGTTGTTGGCATACAACAGGCAAGACGAGTGGAGAACAGAATGAGGGAGGTCGTTAATGGCAACGAGGAAGAAAAGAACAGCAAACACTGAGCCTTGAGGGGCACCACTAGTAACGGTGGCAGGAGAAGAGATAGACAAGTTGATTTTGACACACTGGTGGCGATTGGTCAGGTAAGACTGTAACAGTTCGATAAAATCCACATCAAAAACCAAATCAAGCAGAATGTCAAGCAGAATGGAATGAGAGAGGCGATCAAACGCTTTTGAGATGTCAAGAAAGATAATACAACCACGATAATTACTATCAGAGTGAAAGTAGCAGTTTTTGATCAGAGTGAGCAGGTTACTAATCATAGAGCGACCAGGAAGGTTGCCATGCTGAGAAGAAGAGACAAGGTGACGATTTTTTGGGAATACATAACGAAAAACAAGGCGTTCAAAGATGATAGACAGTCGAGATAGAATAGCTATTGGGCGGTAGGACGAGAATTGCGAGGAGGCAGCTGATTAGATTTTAACAGCAGAGAAATCCAAGATGTCTTCAAACAGGCGGTATAGTGCTTAGTGGATCAAATGAAGGAGTAAAGATGCTTTAAATGGATAGAAAGCGTGGAGGAGATTTCGTGAATTACAAAGTAAGGAACACTGTTAGGATAACAAGGATCAGACAACTTGCAAGATTTAAGCATGAGAGAAATATCATGGGCGCTGAAGACCATATCACAAAGTCGGATTAGCAGGGAGGCAGCATGCGGACCAGGGCACATGGAGACAGGTACAGAGAAGTTAGAGGCAAAATACGCGTTTAACAGATCAGCTTTCTCCAGGTCAGAGTGAGCAGAATGAAGGTTCCATCTCAAAGTGGGGAGCTCAGGCTTAGAATGAAGAGAACGCAGGAAGGACTAAGAGTCTTGAAGAGAACCGGACGAGAAGCTGGACAGAAAATTGATAACATCTTCTGTGAGAGAAGCAAGCTTCGGAGAAGCAGTAGTACCAGAATGACGTTTGTAAGACTCCAATTAGGGAGTGCACAGTAATTAGCTATGCTGGTGGAAGAGTGTGGCATAATTGTGTAAAACAAAAGGATAATAAAAAAAGTAACCAAGACTATCAGTAAAACTTGTGACTTAATTATAGTTTTGTACAAACACAATTATCTTTTAATTTTTCTAAAACAATTTGTGCAGTTCGAAATTACGTTTATTGGCAAATGGTTTGGAAAAATTAAAGAGCTAATTAGTAATGACGTTGCGCAATCAAATCAGACAAAAAAGAATTGTAAACAAATTTGAATCAATGACCAGGTACATGCTAAATGTTTAAGTGTTTGTGAAATATCCTTATAAATAGCGTAAAATGGATTTACTCGATGATGAATAAATTGTTGTATTATCACGTTTGATTATTAATGAAAGCTAAACGTCTAAGCACATGAGTAGTCCCTCGGTGGTCCACAGATTCGATTAAAGAGACTCTTGGTGTGGGCGCACACTCAGCAATTCAAAATGCGGTGCTCGTGGTAGCCGAAACTTCTCTGTGTGCTCTTAGGTTAGATTTAAGTGTAGGGGTTTTTATTCGTTGTAGCTTTCCTATCGATTCATTCGCTATAATAAAACGTGCCATCAAATAGCTGGACAATTACCATTAGGTTAACCTTTTTAGATCCAAATTGCTAAGGTATTATAATAAACTTTATTACACATACGAGAGGTGCCTATGAGCCTCGAACTGTATTACATGTTGTTTATTGTAATTACTATTTTAGATAGTTTTATATGTGACCTTCCATTAGGACTGTCAAACTTCCAGTTTTTGCCAACCGTATTGATTGTTCACATGTACTCAGGGTTTAGTTATCTATGTATACATGTAGGGCTATCTATATGGAGGAATTATAATCAGCTACTACATCCCATTTGCGAACTTTCATTTATTGCTATTATCAGTTATAACAAGAACAATCAATACACTAAATTGCTAAGGAATCACAACGCACAATCACTGAGAACATTTCCCCACCATGAGCTTTGTCTGTGAGTCACAATCGCTTCCACGGTAACTGGTGATCCTTTACCATTCCATGCTCCTTCTTGAGTTGCACTGCTTGGCGTCGGGTTTCGTCCCTGGTAATATCTTGACGCTTCCAATCTAAACAAGTCGTTAGTAATACCCTACTAGAGTGGAAAACTGGATTAATTGGAATTGTACAACTGGTTAAACGGATTACTTAGGAAATTGTTACAGCATTACCGAAATATGCCTATTATACTACTGCGTGTTACAATACTCAAACCTTGATCATGTTTGAATTGTGATGCGCTTCTATTTCCCTTATAAGCTTGTCGAAGAAGATTTCTTCTAGCATTGCCGGAAAATGTATAGCAAGTTATGAAAGTGTTCTATTTAAAGTTTGATTTTATATTCCAGGGCATTTTAATGAAGAAACTAAAATGGTTCCAAACTTCGCCACCTCACTTTATTATTTTTTTCAATAACTTTTTTTAATTGATTTTTTGTCTTAAAACTTATTGTATTGGTTTATTTATACTTGATTAATCGTTAGTACTATTTTTTAATTTTTAACCAGGGCTTATACAACTTTTATTTAAAAAAATTATGGTGGCGATCACTGTAGCCCGAACTAATAAACTATCAATAATTAACTCATAACTAAATAGTCTGAATTGTTGAAACTGTTGTCAGTATGACAAAAACTATCTTGCGGTTATATAAGACCGCTTGGGCTTTAAATCTACATGTCATATGATTGTCTAAACTTTATTTTAGGCTTATCTTACAGTAAAAACATTTTACATGAAACCTATTTACAAAGTCATGTATCGGGCCGCAAGTGTCTGCATCAAGTTTAAAATCGCTTCCGCTGTCTCTGCAGCATCACATTATTGTTGTTAGTAGTCCATTAATTAGACGTGAATGTAAATGGTGCAAATGCAAAACTAACTGAAAATGCAAAACTTGTAAAATTTCCCTTCATGATATGTTTTGAAAATTACCATCAATAGTACCTATCCTGATTAATTATAGGGTGCCTTTATAATTTTTTTAGGTGAAGAATCATAGCAACTTTGCTTTTCTTTAAAATAATGTCACCTTGCTAAGCAAGTGCTAGCCACAGGAATGAATATTTTTATGTAATATCCCAGATTTCATTAGATTTGTTGTAATCTTGTTTAAATATTTAAAATTACTAAATTAAAAAAAGAAGTCAATGGCAGAAGAAATATTTGTATCATAACCTTTTTTAATAAAGTTATGACATATCTATATAATGTCCAAGAGGTTGTTTACGACTGCAATTTTTAACTTTTGATAGGAATATGTGCAGACCTTACTATCAAGAGCAAATGTTATTTATTATGATGTTAGATTAACCTAATGATTTCGGAAACATTTTATAAAAATTACAAATTTGGTCATATATGGATTAATGCAGGGAAGGACGTCTTAGTGATCTTCAGGTTGCGACAATGTGCACAATCTGTTCCCGGTGGAGTGTCTAAATGTTTTTCTGGCACTATCTTTTAATAAGCAATGCCTAAAATAACGATTCATTCATTAGTCAAAAAATGGTAAAGTAACTAAATGACAAGAAACCTTAAATTTAAAATAACAATGAACTTAGTTTTCATTCTAAATATGTTCATCTAACAACAACGGTTAAAAATACCCCACTCAACATTTCAATTTGAGCATTATGCGATGGTTGAATACAAGAACCTAAAAAATTGAAATCTAAATTCGAAAATTTGAGGTTTACAGCAACATTATATTACTAATAATTAATAACTACCTTGAAGCTACTCAATAAATTCCAAAATATTTTTAATTATGAGCATGAAATTTCCTCGATAAAGAAGAATGAACACCTCAAGATGATTCTTTGTTCTGTAAATCGTATTGTAAACGGATATTAAGTCAACTCGAGACAACCAAAAGCTTAATTACTTTAAACACAAAATTTTTCAATTTGCATACCAACCATTCATAATTAAATAGTGGCTGCAAGGCAGGATATAAATGGCAAGCAAGATCTGAAAATATATGAAAAACTTCAGGAATTTCAGATGGCTCAAAAATGCTAAGCACATAAAGCTTTTGCATTTTTTCTCGCAGTGGTATCCGTCATACAAAATAACGAGGCCAAGTTGTTCAATTTTTGTAAAAATTAGACTTTTGCCAATAATCTTTTCTACCTATAAATGCATCGATACAAGTGCAAAAGACAACTCAGTATCTCTGTTGCAGGCCACACCGTTTCAATTGCTTTAATTGCCGCAGCTTCATAGTCACAAGTAAATGACCTTAGATTCAGACGAAGACCCAAGTCACGACATTTCCGCCTTACTACTGAGAATAACGAAATACGCATCAAAATTTCTTTTAGTAGTCAGGAACAAAACAGGGTACTAATTTTCCCTGGACTATAGCAGCTATTGTATAAAGCTGATTGAATAGAAGAACAGTCTTAATTGTGCCTTCATCGTACAAGGTTTCGTGCTTACACAACATCTCAAGCTGAAATGGCCGAATTTAATGCGATAATCCCGTCGTCATGTGCACTGAATTTAGCATCAAATATATAGTTTTATGCGTCGCAGTTACACTTCATTGTGGAGTAAAAATTGTGAACTTCTGTGAATTGAGTTTCACAGTAAACTGAGGAGGCACGCAAAATTCATCTAAAGAGCTTGGCAAGTGATAACAAGTTTTCTTCTTCCGAGTAGTAAGGAATTGAGCCACTGTCGTCTCAAAATTTTTCAAAATGAAGTAAAAACAAAATATCACATGCTACTGAATGAAGGCTTCGACTGGATTTTCAGACACTCTTGCAAGCTCCAGATTTAACCAAAGTCTTCGTCCTTTGTGCGGATCTTATTCGTGGCGATATCGGCATCACATCTATTGTGATTATGTACTTCGAAGTCATAACATATATAATGAAAAATATCTTTTCGACATCTCTGCTTGCGAAAAACAAATCCATTGTGAATTAAGAGGTTATTTCATTGAATTGAATCAATAAATTCCATTTATTATCTTAAATACAAAAAAGTATTATATTAATAGACTGGCGATTGCATTTACAATGAATTTTAATTTTCATTAACACTGATGAATATTTCTACTAAATTACATATTAATTGGCGTACAGAGTTTATATCAATCACTTTCAATATGAAAATTGCTTTGGAATTTCCCATATGGCAATGGAATGTAAATTCTTTAGTCGGTGTAAATTCTGGTCGATGTAAACTCTGTAGACCCAGATTTATGCAGTTCTACAATAGTTACGCATGGGAACGAAAGTACGAAAACCACATTATAACGACATGGACGTTGTTATCATTAGTGTTTCATTTTGCTTTTAAGTCATGTTTGCCCCGGTCCCCGCGCAGGTTTAAGGCTGGCCCTGTAAGACTTAATCACATCGTTTTCTATGTGAAATTGATGTATGTCAACACGGTCTAGTTATCTTGAGAGCTAACAAAAGAATTAGATTTGTTGGCTTCAGACACAGTTCCTTTTGTGCTTGACGAAATGTTTGTATTTCTTTTGCTGTATTGTTTATCTTAGTTTTTAAAATCTATGTTCTGTTTTTTAATATTTTGCAGTTGATTTTGTTTCAGCATGGATCATGAGAAAGTATACAATGAAGCTCTTGAAGTGGTTAAAGGCGGTGTAGTTAAAATCGATCATTTCGAAAACATTTATCGACTTCCTTTGAAATTTGAAGGTGTTCCTAATTGGCGACAAGCAACAGGTATGTTTCTTACACTTAAATTTATAGTCCATAAATTTACAATGAAGTTCAATGATAAACATTACTTTTATCTGCATATTTTAAGCGTGTTCGTACATTATTTTACTTCTAAGGATACTAACTTTTAGGATTCAATGTTTTCGGTTCCGGACAACCATCGTTTTCTGGATTATTATCAGTTATTAAATTCTATAAACATGAGAAGAACTTGAAGAACATCATTTGGGTTAATATGCGGTCTGAGCCAGTGTTGTATGCCAACAATATGAGTTTTGCTCCGCGAAATCCTTCCAATCTCAATGAAAATATTTCTGTTGAAGGTACCTTTTTTGAAATTATGTTTTACTATTCATGTTTTGTAGGTTTAAGCGTTTCAGATGTTGAAATGCTGCAGGAATTTCTAATCGAGGACCAACGACAAAGAACACGAGAAGCCAACAATATATTCACCTACCACAAAGATACATATGCTTTAGTGCCAGAAGATCGCAGAGATATTGTTCTACAAGAGGTATATTCACTATCTTTTTCTAACTTTTTTTTCTACTAATTGTTTATGTTCTCTGAAATGTACTGAAAATGTGTACTTTATTTGAAATAAATTTTCCTAGCCGAAGGAATGGATAATACTTTGTAGGTCCAGTGTTATCGTATTTACGAATTATTCGACACATCTGGAGCACAAACAACCAACAATTTAAGGTTGTCATTAGATACAGGCTTAAAGGTTTTGTTTCCAATTCTCTGATTTCCATCGTTTTAACAGTTTTTTGTCCATTTTCTTGGACAAAGCCTTCATCTCAATTTTATTATCATTAAAACTATAAAAACAAATTGTTAAATTAAATTTTTACGACTCCCAAAATTTTAGTGTACATTATGAGGTTGCCACATGACCCCGATATTCCATTGAAGGATTTACCACTCGCTTAATTTATTGAGAAATTAGCAACGCGCTTACCATAAACATTTATCAATTCATTTTGTCAATTGATCAACGTTGGATGGAAACTTTAATTATTTTATTGACAAAACTGATATTTTGTCATTTTCTAGTTCGCTTGACTGGTTTTATTTGTCAGCAAGATTTTCATTCTATTTTCATTATTACTATTGTACATGTTTTTATTAAGTAATTCGAAAATTCAGTTACACATGTAAAAATGAATTCGTGCATCCAATGAACGTGGTGTTTCGAGTAAAAAATTTGGCACCAAAGCGATTTCTAAATATTAAGGGCTATCGACTTATTGTTCTGTTGTTAATAGAGCAATTAGCTTGGTGTTTCCATGCAAGATTTATCAACTAGTTGATAAAATGCAAGGATAAATATTCTTCTAGAATCACCCCTTGACTACTAAACTAACATTTTACTATAGTTCTACTAAAATACATTTTAGTTATTCAATATTTCAACTTAAATTACTTATATGAAAGCTTAAAATTGGACTAAATTCTCAATGGCATTTTATCGTTTTTAGAAGTGTGATGATCCATACAAAAATATAAACACTGTAAATTACACGTTTTCATTGGCACAGAATGAAAATGAATTTGAAGTAATGTTTTCACGGTTACCTGTTAATGATGAACGAGTGCCTAATTTAGAGGATTTTGACAGGTTAGTTGTTGCATAAGCTAACCTGCACTTGTTTCACTCATACAATCCACGATGTGCTTCGGTTAATAACTCAATTTAATGCTCGCATCTCTAACCTAGCGCTACTTAAAATTTTCTTATTACATTTGAAAATGAGCATTTTAAATAATTTTCTATTTTTTGTTTTAATTTCGAATTATAAATTAAATTAGTGAATACTTTTCTGCCACCTTGAGATAAGTGTTATGTTGATGATGTACAGCTGTGGCCAAAAGTTTGGAATAACTACAAAAACGACAAAAATGCAAAGAAAAATACTGGGACAAAAAATATTATTTAAGCAAACTGGAAGTAGGAGAAAATAGACATGCATATGTGTATCAGTAACACATAGGACCACCATGAGCATCAAGAACGGTCTTTACTCGACTCTTCTAGACGTGAATCAATTAGAAACCTGCAATATTCAGGTGCTATTTCTTGTGGTCATATTTCTCTAACACCACCTTGTCAATGAGGAAATGGTTGTGGATTCCTTAGCGCCACTTTTATTTATGATGCGTGGAACAGTTCTCTTTTGCATTTTTAGAACTTTTTAAACATTATTCCAAACTTTTGGCTACAACTGTATATTCTCAGAGCCTATTTTGATTAAATACTGAGAATTCAATCCTAAAGTCAATAAATTCAGAATTTCTTAATGACACTTACAAACCCCTTCCCTTATAAAGCGTGAAAACATTTTGAAGAAATATCTTAAGAATGCAAATTGTTGGAAAAACATGCAAATGGTTGAAAATATGTTTATATTAATACATATATGTGAATATAGATTCTACAAGAGCTTCTGTTTATTAGTACATTTATGCATATTAGGTCTGGGAAAAGCCGACATTGATATCGATGCGCCCGCTTAGGTGGCAGAAATCTTGAAACGACTGTTTAATATTGCATAACCCTAACTTAATCAATGTAATTGATTCTTCATTCTGTATTCATTGCCCTATGTAACCATCTTCGCATATACCGTGTGGATGAGACTAACTTCTTTCATCTAGAATATTTTTCAATAATGTAGCATTGGTTAAAATTAGAATGAACAAATTTGCAAAATTCGCGATCTGAAGTATTTTTTAAATTGAGTATGCATTTACCAAAAAGGATCAGTGTTGAAGGGAAGTTCAGTTCAGGTACTAATATTTTATTTGAAGACGGCTCAAATTGACTTTTCGGGGTTTTTGAAATTGAACACGGATACAATGGTCTGCTATGATTTATGGTGAAAAGGGAAGAGTATTAAGTACATTTTCACTGTCTGTATTTTTCTCTTTCTTTTCACACGCAAAGCCTTCTTTTATTGTTGCAAGATAGCTCACAAAGTAAGTTAATTTTGGAACGTGGGAAATGTTTCTGATTCTGTAGCGAGGTTGACACATGTCCCATAGGTTTGTCAATGAACCGAACTTGTAACGAGCCGAGCCAAGACTACCTGAGCCTAAATAGTGCATTAAATATACAACTAGTCTTGTTTTAACATAGTTAATTTATTGTTCTACTTTTCTTATTTTTTCAATTAAATATCAGTTTTTGGTCTTATTTATAAATGACTAGAAGAACTATCGCAATCAAGATATCGAGGTAGAGCGAGCGTAATTGAAAGTTTGTTTTCCGAGCCTAGTTGAGCCGATGTGCACCAAATCAAAGCCTCACAAGATTAAAATTCTCGGCTCGCTATCAATTCGGATGCCCCATTACGAAATTTCTTCATCATTGATATTTGATTCATCACTGGTTTCTTTTTTTGTCAATTTCATCAACAGTTCTATCATCATAAAAATCGCCTTTTTAAGCGTTCGTAGTATCACGTTCCTCATAATTGTTTACATTAGATGCAACATATATGTACATAGTTTTACATTCTCTAATATCTTTCATTCACAGTATCAGATTCTCTACTTGATTCCAAAATACGTTTGACTGCTTCATTGACACTAATATAGCGAGTTATTCAGAATCAGAATTAATTGTTCTCTTAAGCAATCCGAGACTGCCGGGTCACATTTATTGAAGATATAAGTGAGAGAGATTAATGTAAGCAAAGGGATCNGAGCCTAGTTGAGCCGATGTGCACCAAATCAAAGCCTCACAAGATTAAAATTCTCGGCTCGCTATCAATTCGGATGCCCCATTACGAAATTTCTTCATCATTGATATTTGATTCATCACTGGTTTCTTTTTTTGTCAATTTCATCAACAGTTCTATCATCATAAAAATCGCCTTTTTAAGCGTTCGTAGTATCACGTTCCTCATAATTGTTTACATTAGATGCAACATATATGTACATAGTTTTACATTCTCTAATATCTTTCATTCACAGTATCAGATTCTCTACTTGATTCCAAAATACGTTTGACTGCTTCATTGACACTAATATAGCGAGTTATTCAGAATCAGAATTAATTGTTCTCTTAAGCAATCCGAGACTGCCGGGTCACATTTATTGAAGATATAAGTGAGAGAGATTAATGTAAGCAAAGGGATCATCTTAATCAACTCAGATTCCTTAAATAGTGGTAATGGTTTCAGAAACATTTATGATGATTTTCTTTTGTTTCTGTATCTATAACATTAAGTTAACAGTTAGTCTTTGAAATTCGGCTTAAATCCAAATCGATATTTTTGGCTACAATAAGAATGGGTTACCTTAACAAATTTAAAGCATTTCTGCTAAAAGAATATTTCACCGACGGATATTTTAAGTCAAGAGATTTAGTTTAGAGATGGACGGCAACCGAAAATTTAGACTCACGCCAGCGCGGCCTATTTAAATGAATCCCAATTTAGCCTATTTTATGATTCTTGTCAAAATTGTCGTTATTCTAGACAAAATTTGGGTGTTGAGAAACTAAAGTAAAATCTATAGATATGTAAATATGGTTTGTTTTTTAAACACCTCGTTTGAAAATTATATTGCATTAACTGCATGTGGGTTAGTTAAAAATTGTCATAAAAATTTTTCGCATTAGTAGTATAAAAATATGATATTTTTGAAATGTCGGCCTATTTTTGGCCCATTTTTTCCAATATCTCTGCTTCATCAAAAATTTTTGTGATAGTTTTTTTTATGTCACATCCTAAATTATGAAAGACATTTGTTCTTTGTAATGAGGTGAGATGTATATGCCACCAGGTCGTATATTTTTTTACAGTTCCTTCGGGGCACTTGGATCACAGAATAGCGTCAGCCAGTGAAAACAAATAGGAAATTGCATAGTAGAGTTCACAACGTCACTACCTCATGTTAAGCAGTGATTCCAAACACTAGTACAGTAGATTATATCACTTTCATAAATTTACATAAATACAGCATTGTATCTGCGCTTAGCTTCTAGAAGTAAATATTTGTAAACACTTGTTGAGTAGATTCTTCTCACATTTGGAGATAAATAGATAAAGTACTGTGGCTGTGTTTACATATGTAGATCCGATCTAAATAATTATAGTTATCTTAGCAAGTAAAATATATATCTGATATTATCGCGTTAGAAACTGTTCTAGAACAACAGTTTATTAGTGGGTTTCAGAATGCTCAACGACAGAATAAACTATAAATACATCTATTTATATACAGGGTGATTGGAAAGTAACGCCCGACTTTTAATTTCATATCAAGTGGTTAAATGTCGGATTTTTGAAAGTAAAAGAAGCATGATATTCAGAATAAAGAATGTATTAAACAAAAACAAAAGATCAACACAAATATTCAAATTGCTGACCGTCGGCAGCCAAGCATTGTCGCAAACGATCAGTCACTGAGCGGCACACTGTTTTACAAAGGTTGACATCGATTGCCGAAATCTCCGTCGTGATAGCGTCCTTCAGCTCCTCAATGCTTCTCGGATTCCTCCCATATACACGGTCCTTCATAACGCCCCACAGAAAGAAGTCGCATGGGCTAAGATCGGGGGATCTTGGCGGCCATTCGATGGGACCACGACGACCAATCCATCTTCCACCAAAGTTTTCGTTCAGCCATTCTCGCACCACTGCGCCATAATGGGGCGGAGCGCCATCTTGTTGAAAAACTACTTCCTGGTGCCGCCGCACACAGGGCCAAAATTTTTCTTTCAACATCGTCAAGAAAGAATGAGAAGACACAGAAGTGTCGAAAAAGAAAGGTCCAATGATCCCCGATGAAGAGATCGCACACCAAACCGTGACGCCTGGAAGGTTGACTTCTTTTTCAATGGCAACGTGTGGATTTTCAGCCGACCAATACACACAATTGTGACGGTTGATGTGGCCATTCAGTTTAAAAATAGCCTCGTCAGACCACCAAATTTTATCAATGTAAGTTCTTTTGTCAAGCGTACAGCCATATCTATGCACAAACAAAATGAAATGACAAAATTCAAAATTTTAAAATCCGAAGAATAGAAATAGGTTTCTAATAAAAGTGTTTGAATTCAGACGACATCAAGTGAAAAGTTAGCGTTAAAAAAACTCTTGAATNNNNTAAAGAATGTATTAAACAAAAACAAATGATCAACACAAATATTCAAATTGCTGACCGTCGGCAGCCAAGCATTGTCGCAAACGATCAGTCACTGAGCGGCACACTGTTTTACAAAGGTTGACATCGATTGCCGAAATCTCCGTTGTGATAGCGTCCTTCAGCTCCTCAATGCTTCTCGGATTCCTCCCATATACACGGTCCTTCATAACGCCCCACAGAAAGAAGTCGCATGGGCTAAGATCGGGGGATCTTGGCGGCCATTCGATGGGACCACGACGACCAATCCATCTTCCACCAAAGTTTTCGTTCAGCCATTCTCGCACCACTGCGCCATAATGGGGCGGAGCGCCATCTTGTTGAAAAACTGCTTCCTGGTGCCGCCGCACACAGGGCCAAAATTTTTCTTTCAACATCGTCAAGTAAGACTGAGAAGACACAGAAGTGTCGAAAAAGAAAGGTCCAATGATCCCTGATGAAGAGATCGCACACCAAACCGTGACGCCTGGAAGGTTGACTTCTTTTTCAATGGCAACGTGTGGATTTTCAGCCGACCAATACACACAATTGTGACGGTTGATGTGGCCATTCAGTTTAAAAATAGCCTCGTCAGACCACCAAATTTTATCAATGTAAGTGGAATCTTCACTTACGGTCTGCAGGAAACATTCTGCAAACTCCATGCGCCGATCAGGATCGCACTCATGCAAAGCTTGCACCAGTCGAGGTATGTATGGCTTCATACCTAGACTCTTTAACAACTTGAGGACACTCCATTGACTAATTCCAAGCTCCCTTGCCAGTCGTCGAGATGACTTTTGAGGACTTCGATGTAAAGCTTCGGCTAACTGATCTCCATTCGCTGTGGTTGTTGCGGTAGAAGGCCTCCCGGGTCTTTGAGCGTCAGCCACAGAGCCGGTTTGTTCAAACTTCTTTACCAAGGCAGTGATGTTTCGTCCTTGGGGAGAGGATATGCCGAATTGCCTCGTCATTCTTCTGCTTGCTTCAGCACCGTTTTCACTTGATTGGTAGTAATGTTTCACTGCAGCTATGCGTTGTTCTTTTGTCAAGCGTACAGTCATATCTATGCACAAACACAGATGAAATGACAAAATTCAAAATTTTAAAATCCGAAGAATAGAAATAGAATGTTTCTAATTAAAGTCTAACAATAAAAGTGTTTGAATTCAGACGACATCAAGTGAAAAGTTAGCGTTCAAAAAGCTCTTGAATTTCTAAAAATTAGAATCGGGCGTTACTTACCAATCACCCTGTAGATGAGTGGCAACACTTTAAACGATTGAAATCTGTTACTCCAACTGAACCGTAGTTTACGCGGAATGCGGCGGAGTTGTTTGTTCTGTTTCTGTTAACCTTCTAACAGCCAAAAGTTTAAAATTACTACCAAGGCAATTTTGACCGAGGATTACGTTTTTGGTAAAGAATGCTAGTTCATGCTTCTTCGCTATTATCTAAAATATGAATAAATAAGCCAATAATGTAGGCAGATTTTAGTTCATTGAAGTTCTTCCTGTAGTTGTAGTTATATTGCATGTTGGGTTATTTTTGACCCAGTTTGTCTGTCGAAAGGTGAAGTCTAGGTGGGTATTTAGGGATATGAAAAAATAACAATGCAATATGGATTTCCGAATTGTCAGATCATTATTAAGTTGCATCCATTCTTTTTACAGTAAAGTAGAGCAGAGTTTTTCAACCACTCAAAATGTTCTAATTTAACCTAATGAGTCCAAATCTATTTTTTGGAAACGAGTTTCTATGAAGTAGTAGTGAGTGCCAACATAATCATGTAAATATATATTTTTCCTAGATGGTGGCAGAGAGCGTTTTTGTTTGGTGCTCTACTTCGTGATCTTCTCAATGAAAATACTACTTTGGGTCAAAAAGACTGACAGATAATATTCTAGAGATATGTGCCTTAGCAGCTCCAACAAATAATATCACCTATTATAGTCAGCTTAGTAAGATTATAGAGAGCCACTCTGTCCCAAAAGTTTATGAGCTGGGCAAAACCCAAATAAACTAAGTATGATTAGGACTAGTAAAATAATTTTCCTGCAGAATCATAACCACTAGTTGTAGGAGTTATGGAAAGATTTGGAAATTTATGGAAAATTATGGAAATTTTTTTTAAATAGTTGTGGAAATGGAGGACAATTTCATTTTCATTTGCAAGCCTGGAGATTAAAGCAGATTCTAGCACAGTACTTCGGATCATCAAATGCTTGGAAAATAAGATCTCAACCTTGTCTTTTTCACAATTTAATGATTAAATTTCATCAAAAACAAATTGATTTGAAATAAAATATTTTTTCAAGAAAAACAGGTTTCTAAAATCTCACGCGTTTAAAAAATTTTTTGCGCCTCCTTTAAGAAGTTTCTCGCGGTGCCCTTGTATTTCACTTTATAATTTCTTCTTGTGCTATGTATATCAAATCCTCCAAAATGTATGTTGAATTTGGATTATTGATATCGTGTGCTAAGCTCCTTAATTATCTGCGGTATTTTTCCCGGAGCTTGTCAAGGATCTTCACTATAGTCTCTTCAGCAAATGCATCGCATTTAAAAATCACAAGTGCTAACTACAAGCATTCGACGCTTCTATATACTATTGTCTTAAATTTAAATTGTTTTTTCAGCAGTTGTGTTAGAGAATCAAAGCTTTATGCGGAACTCAAAGCTTCAATTAGCACTGAAAATATTTAGACTTTCTTCGTTGTTATATTCTAATCTTGGTCCACTGACTGCCGTGCATTTTAACTGCCAAATGGGAAAAGGACGTACTACCACTGGGATGGTTCTCGCCTGTTTGATTCAATCTAAAATGCTAAGTATATGAAATTGAGATACTTTTTATGTTTTATTATCATAGAAAAACCGATTAAATATAAAGAAGAAGAAAATCAGGATGGGACTCTTTTACATGGAAATTATCAGGCCATTGTTAAATTACTTAAACTACTTCCTGATGGGAGGACCATGAAGATGGAAATGGATGCAATTATTGATGCTTGTAGCCACATGCAAAACCTTCGAACATGCATTTGGGAAACCCATGAAAACTATTGCAAAGAAGTAGAAAAGTACGTTTTCCCTTTTATATTTCTAAGCATTTGCTGTTATGGTTTAAATTACTAATTTTTGTTTAAGTTTCTTAAATTTTTGTCACACATTTGTGAAAAAGTGTATACACTTGCGATTTGACTTCTTTTAATGTATTTTGCCGTTTCAACATATTTAAAAAAATGACAATGAATTACTGGAACAAAACCTTAAACTCATTATTTATTATTGCAAGGGTGGTCAAAAGTTCATGGTATAACCAAATTTTGGTAAATTTGTCAAGCTGATGGCAAAAATTTGATCAGAATACTTCGTATTGTATTAACCTCTTCATTGCCAAAATGAATGCACCTAATATTTCCAGTGAATTTCCTTATAATTTAAGTTAAAATGGCCTGCCAATTGTTATCTACAGTTTCAAACCATTTTATTAAATTCTAAATAAGTTGTGAATTAGTACAAAATAATGCACTTTTCTATTGTATGAAAGTTTAGAAATTTAATCATTATTAATAACAAACGTAATTATTTAAAAATAATGTAAAATATATATAGTGAAATAAACGCAACTAATTTTTATTGGTGCGGAACATGACAAAGTAATTATTCTTTTTTAAGACACAAATATGTTACATATGATAGTTGACCGCATAGTACAAGCTTCATAACGACATTTTTTGTGGTTTTTCCATTGGATAAGGCCAATATTCATATCCGTCATACCTAATATCTGCTGTGGGTAAGCTAATAAATCCAGGTCCTCCAACGTTTAGCTCTAGACGTGGTTTAAATGGCTTGATTGGTATCCAAGTTGCTTTTATGAGGGAATTTGAAAAGTCGAAAAGGAAGTTCTGAATAGATGTTTTCTTAACTTCCTGCCTTCTTTGGAGAATCCAGCAGCTTACAGACACTAAATTTATGAAGTGTGAAAAATGCGTACTGGCTATTTTCTCGTTTTCTGTGAAATTCTGTACAATGCAATTTACCTATCATTAAGACCAACTCAACCCATCATGGAATTGTATTTTGCAACAATTAGGGGGTGTGGAATGTCCAAAGACTTTTTTCTTTCTTAGAAAAACGCTTTACAGGAACACTTGATTGACCTCCAAAGAATGTTGATAACAGTGGTGAACACTCCTTGTATCCATCCATTTAACAAAATACATATTGTCACCTTGAAGTGTTTGGTGTTGACCGTGCATGAATTTTTTGTCATCTTTCAATTTCTTATTTCCTTGAGCTGTTTGATTTGTAAAAGTGGTCTCTGTGATGTACTTGTTGATACTCTAAAAATATTAATGTGTCCTTTATGTTATTCATGGCCAATAATAATAAAAATTATACAAATCTAAAATTTAGTTATACCACCTTTTGCCCGAATAACTGTTTGGATTCTATTTGGCATAAATCTAATAAGTTTACAAGCCATTTTAGCGATTTCAACGTCGTGATTACAGCATTGAATTTGTGCTTTAATAATCTCGTTTTTTGTCCATTAATTTTGCATTCTGGTCTTACATTTCATAGATTTTCTAGTGGATTCAAATCTGGAGAGTTTCCTGGCCAATCTAACGTTCTAACATTTGACTCGGCCAAAAAAATTGGAAACAGAAGATGCCTTATGACACGGCGCACCATCATGCATAAATATCGCGCTAACAAAGTTATCTCCAAACCAGTCTTTAATCATCTTTTCTCGATACTGAACCTGGTTCATGTTCCCCTCAACAATATATAACCTCCCCATTCCTTTCATTGAAATTATAGATCACACCATTATCTTGGTAGGGTGTTTGACCGCAGTCATCACACAGTCCTAGTGGAACTTCTCATGTGGTTTTCTTTTCACAAAAGTTGCTCTGTTTGAGAGCACACAAAAGGTCGTCTCGTCAGAAAAACAAACATTCTGCCAATCGCTTTCTGTCCAATGAGCGTGTTTGCGAGCATAATCGAGTCTTTTCTTCCGCATTCGTTCGGTTAATCTGGGCTTTGTGCGAGCACGTCGACCAAGATATCCATGATCTCGAAGACGTCGTCTCAGTGTACGATCCGATATGTCAATATTGTGGTGTCTTGAGCTTCATGTTCAGCTGAGCCGTTGTCAACCTTCGATTTCTTTTAACCTCCCGGACAATAACTCTTTCATCGCGATTAGAGGTCTTTTTTGAACTTCCACATTGGCCTCTGTTGGCCGCTTTCGTTTTGCCTTCACTATCCGCTGGACAGTTGACTGCGATACATTTGCTTCGGCAGCAATTGCGCTTTGCGTTAGATTAGTATTGTTTTTCAATGCTTTTACAATTGCAATAGTGGTTTCACCTATATTTTTTCTTCCCAATAAATAAAAGCGACAAGCGTGAATCTGTACAACAAAAACGTGTAGACAACAAATTAGAACAAAACACTGTGTGTGCAAATATACGTTAACGCTGCCAGTAACCAATGAAAACGGTGGGATTTTAATTCATTGATAAAGGGGTAATAACTACATGTACCAATAACTGCCACAAGATTGNACATATATATATATATATATATATGTATATATGCATACATTAAGTGCAAAAGATTAGTAAGTTATTCATTTTCTATGATTATTCTAATTCATTGGCCAGCCACTGTATATTGTCCAATGATTACTAAAATATGACTTTAAAAAAACAAAATATAACCTTATTTTTATGACAAAATATGAAGGAATTTTGTTAAATATGCCTTAAAATATGACCATCCATTTTTCAAAATGATCCATTTAATCAATATAAAATGTTTTTGTATTACTGAGAGCAAGATATAAAACAAATACAAAAGCTCTTACATAATAATATGTCAATTTTTTAAAGCAACCGCTTCACAAAATTATAATAACAGCACATAAATTTCCATATATTGTTGTGGTTAAGCTTTCTGTCATAGGCCAAGAGTTTCTCAGAATAAAGAAACATCTCTCAACTGCAGCCGATGTTGCTTGACATTTTCGTAACTTGGCATCCAAATCCCTTTACTTCCATTTTAGCAGTGAAACCGGTATTTTCTAATTGTGACCTGATATAGGTGATTTTTTCACAGACATCATTTCCAGGTTCAAGGGTGGGAGTAATAACAACATATGGTGGAATTTCAACTCTTTCAAACATTGAACAACTTTGATATTTTAAGATAGCAGCCTTAATTGAAGCAATTAGATTGTCAAGCATCATATACAGGCACAGGGTGGCTATAAAGTCACTAAAAAAATAAACTGGTATATTTACTTTTAATTGACAACACTTTGGAATTTATGGTTTTACAATAGGTGTTCGATGTGTGCACCAAAGCTAGTCCCCACTGCCTCAGAAAGTGACAAACTTCGTCTTCAAGAAATCTGTGCCAAACCGTTTAATGTGAGACCTGGCACCATCCTGCTGAAAACGTATTCTGCTCAGCATACGCCTATGCGTAAGGCCTGGATTTACATGACTTTTCAACATTTCCAAGTAACAATATCCATTAACTGTATTATGGAAGAAGTAAGGAGGGAGCATCGTTGTTCCATTAAATAATGCCCAGTCACAATCCAGCATTAATTTTTAAGATTTTTCATAATTTATTGAAAGTATGCCAAATTGCTTTGTCAATATTAAACCACAGATTCCTAAATATCATACTGGATTGGAACAAGTAAAATAACGTACGCCAAAGACGGTCAATGGTAATTATACAATTATGAATTTTAGCTATGCTTAAAACACTGATGTAGTAATATAATCTGAAATTGTGATTCCTACATACATTTATATGCAGATTTTCATGAGAACATGGCATAATCCATCGAATAACCATGTGTGGTCGAAGTGAGAAGAAAGATGGATGTAACTAAGACTAAAACGTAATAATGATTAAATTGTAAACACATGGTTATGATCGATTATTTTATTTGTAAAATGTTTTATGCAGTTTTATATTTTAAATTAACTCGACAGTATTTGGCATAAACAAAGATGACCAAACAGCGTACTCTAATTAACACTGACATTGTGTAATTAAAAGCAGAACTAAAACGCGAAGGAAAATTGTAAACAAGAATCGATCAAACAGGTACTAGTCGAGTATTTGATTATTTACTAAAAAGTGCTATAAATATGCAACAAATGTTAAAATGGTTGATGAACGAATTTAGTTTGGATTTACTTCTTCTTTTGTCAGGTTATTTAATAGTTTATGGAAAGCTAAACGTTCAAGCACTAGAGGTAATTGTACGGTGGTCACGACATACTTTTAAAGGAATGCTGGAGCAGCCTCACAATCAGCTATTCAGCAGTGGTAGCTGTAGTTTCCTCGATGTGCTTTTAGGTTATGAATAGGGATAGGGATTTTTCTCCGTTGTAGCTTTCCTATTACTCGTTGCTTGTCAATTATTATGATTATATTTATATTGCTCTACATGTTTATTATTCCATCATTGACTCTAGGTTGCTCATTGTTTTATATCATCGACCCTTGGCCGACTTATGTATTTACTTTCTTGCAGGCTGCATTGATTGTTTACATGTACGAAGGGCTAGCATGTATTACTATATCTGTAGGGCTATTATATGTAAGGCTCAATAACAAGCTAAAGCGTTGCGGTATTTCCTTATCTTTACATAATCATAATAACAAAAACAATCAATGCACTAAATTGATAAGTAGTCACACATTCACAATCACTGAGTTTCCTATTCACACACTAATCCCGTTAATGGTTTCCACTGCAGAGTCAAAGTAAAAGCTGCAGTTGCTGCTGATCGAGATGTCTCTGGAATCGCATGGGACCGCTTCGGATTTCGACCCTGTCTTCCATCTACCTCTCTTGATCTAAACGAGTTGTTGTTAGTTAAGCATTTAGGATAGCTAATGTCTATTAATCTAAGTTAATAAAACCAACACTCAACTAAACGGAGAGAATTAGGAACTTGTCAAAAGTAATTGTCGTATACACTGTGAAAAGTAATAAGTTACTCTTGATTAAGTGCGGAAATTGGATTGGCAATATTCTACACTAATATTTTTTTAGCATATACAATATTTGCTCAACAAATTGATCTAATATAACTGACAAAAAGATGTTAAAACAGAAAACACTGAATTCAGAATTTTTTCAACTTTTTAATAGTTGAATTCCTAGAGGAGCCGATTGATTTTGAAAAGTTTTTTAAAAATTTGTTTAAGGATTTTCTTAGAATTTTTTGTAGATGCACTTCTTTGCAAACATCACACTTTATGTATGTAAAACATACTCTGTTGGATAAATTAATCCTCCACGATCAAGCATTGCTTAAAGTTCTCCGAGTGATTCTGTTCAGGAAAAAGATTACTTGCTGAGTAAAAATTTGCGCCCATAACAAAGTTAGTTTTAAAATCGAGCTAGAAATATACCCAGCAACATATTACATTACATTAACATTTTTATACATTAGGGGCTGAAGATCATGCAGAAGATCTTCTGGAATCTCTTGCAAAATAATATCAAAATCAGATTCAGAATAGGATATACAGGATGTCCCAAAAAAAGATTTTATTTTATTTGGCTCCCGTTTTGTATGTAGATGATGGATCGAGCTGTCCTTATAGGTACTAGTAGTCTGTTTTTAGGATTTTTTTGCCACCAACCCCATCTTTCAATTACGTTATTAAGGTATTGAAAATTGAGCAGAAATTTAACAATAATTTATTGAAAAAAACAACAGAATTATCAAACAAAAGATTATCAGAACAAAAGAAAAAGTTCTGGAAACATTGGGGTAGACATTCTCATTGACGAATGGATCACCCGGCAACTCGATAACGTCATCTTCATTGGCTCTTGCTCTAGCTAGATCTTCTGGAGATGTCAGATCCGCCGTCTTCAGTTGCTCAATGTGCCTGCCGCTGTTTTCCACGATGAGATGCATTCGGTGCTTGAATGCCAGGAGGACCTTGTTGATCAATCCTGGTTCATCGTTGATTTCGCTGATGGCATCATGGATGAACTGTCTCAGATCGTCAACGTTCCGAGGTCTTCGTCGAAACACGAGATGCTTGATATGACCCCAAAGATAAAAGTCAAGGGGTCATATCCGGTGAGTGAGCAGGCCACTCGATGGGACTGCGGCGACTCATCCATTGCGCAAAATGGGGGCGGTGCGCCGTCCTGCATGAAGTGAAGTCAATGGATGTTGGGCAGTTTGGCTACACGCAGCCACAGGAAAGTTTGCAACTTTTGCAGATAATTTTCTCTGTTGACTGTATCATTGAAGAAAAATGGCCCAAGCACACCGTGATGTGACATTGCAGCCCAAATGATGACTTTTTCTGAATGCAGCAGTCGTTCACAAAAGCTCCGAGGGTTCTCATGAGCCCAGATCCGGCAGTTCTGTTTGTTCACTTGGTCGAAAACACTGTAGGTCATGACATACGGTGTCATGCATTGACATACAGTACAGGTTACAAAAAATTTTTCAGAAATTAACCAAAATTGGTGTATACACTCAGTTTTTAATGCTCTTTTCACCCATGCTAAAAATTTTTAATTTTTTTGCAAGTCCAAAATTTTTTTTAGCGATTTTTTTTGATTTTTTTCTATTTTTAGTAGAGGTACTAGTGATATTCAGAGAGTCTTGTAAAGTGGTGAGGTGGCCTATTATCGACCCTTCTGAACATTTTTATTAAAGGGCCCGAAGTTGTAGCTCCTAAACTGAAGGAGATAAAGCCCCTAAAATTTTATTTAACCTGACCAATGGCACTGTATGTCTAAAACAATTAAAACTACATTTGAGTATCTGAGATGCTATTTGGAATACATTTTCTACATTTAATTTTTAATTACCAATCGAATAAAAGTAGTTTGAAGGTGATGCAGTAAGTATTCGCTGAGTTATTAAGGATTGAACTTTTTTAAAAAAAGTGCTCATGGACATAGTTTTTGCAATTTGTTCAGAGCACTTTTTCCCCAATAAGACTAGTATATATGATTTTAAACAACATTTATAGATGTAATTTTTAATTGCCAATCTATTAAATGTAGTCCCAAGGTGATAGGGACAGCATTCGCAAAGTTATTACTGTTTTAATTTTCCAACACTTCTAAGTGTACCATATGTCTAAAAAAACATTCTTGCACCTTTCTCTAACAAAAGTTAGTTTCCCATGGTAAAGTTAAAAAATATTGTACTAGAATGCTACCTTGGCTACTCAGTAACCTACAGTAGCAACTAGTTAAGTGATTGTCCATCACAGTTAGCAATATTGCTTTAAGATTCAATGGGATTTTAACCCATACCTTTCATTCAAAAGAGAATGAATGTGCTAACTACACTATGAATCTCTATACAGGTACAATTCATTCACACACAATACAACCATTCATTTCTATCGCAATGCATTCAATTGACTGACAAACATGCATTCCCACTGCATTCAGTACTTAACAAGCACTCCTTTGGCTGACAAACATGCATTCACACTGCATTCAGTATTTAACATGCACTCCTTTGGCTGACAAACAGTCGTTCCCACCATGTATTTAAAGGAAAAGAGTGGTTATAAGATGTCTATTTACAAGTGTCTATAAATCTTTCGAATTTTGAATCTAAGTTTTTCTGCAATCTCTGCAGGTATAGAGGATCTAGCGCAAAAATGACGCAACTCTGTTCTTCCAATGGGGTTTCTTTTTCGAAGGTCGCTCTCAAATTGTGAAAAGAAAGCATTAAAGTACTTTCCAAGCAGCACCTTCTCTTCGAGGCTACTTCGATAGAAGAACATTTTTCTGATACTAACTTTGAAGTCTTCTTGTGAATCTTCATATTCAGACGATATGTCTTCATCAGAATGAGGTGGTGAAACTAAAATTCAATGTAATCATACTTTAAACAATATAAATTCTTGCCATTAGACTCCACTTCTCGCACTTCTTCCACATCTTGCACCTGCGATCTACCGGTTGTAGGAATTTCATCAGTGAATGCTGCTGCAAAATGGCTAGCAGTAATGTTGCTATCAGCAATTATATTCCGTTTTATGTAAGATCGGTTGGCAGTGTCCTCTGAATGTTCGAGTGAATAGTGTATGGCCTTCCGAACATTTGATGGAGCACTATTCCCCATTGTCTCGAGTTCTTTTCTTATCATAACCGAATTTAGTGTTCCTAAATTATCATTAATTGCATATCATTTTGATATGAAGTACTTTCAATCTTGAAGTGTGCCATAATTGTTTGCAGATACTCTGCAGTCCTTCCGTGAGCAAGTGACATCTTCTTCCCTGGCTCAACAATGAGTTGATCAGATGCATCACGGAATTTTGTCATCTTCAGCACACTGAAATACACTGCACTGGAAATACTTAGCATTCCAACATAGTGTTTTGACGTTTTGAATTGGGGCAGTGCATTTGTCACTCTCTTCAAATCTTGGGTTTTGAAACTTCCCTTGGAATTATACAATTTGTATACTTCCTCAGGTATCACCATGATTGTGACGAATTTATTGAAAAATGCTCCTTCATGTTCGGTCCTAAACAAAAGTTTAAACAAATAAGCTTGAAAAGATGAACCTTCGCCACATGCCAACAGTGATATTCTCTATTGTTGCAGGACGGCAACCATTATTTAAAATACGATATTCTACTAGGCATTTCCAATAGAACCCGTCAGCAAAGGGATCAGTACTGAAGTAATTGATGACTTTCTAAATATAACTCAATAGTAATATTGATAATAAAAATATTACAGAATAGACAACCTTTAGCAGATTGAAGCAGCTCGGCTGCAAATCCTTTATGACCTTGCTGTCTGCCAATTTAAGAGTTAAGGCCCTTTTAGTGGCTCCCTTCACAACATACAAGGCTTTCTCTAGCCATCCACTGATNATGATTGTGACGAATTTATTGAAAAATGCTCCTTCATGTTCGGTCCTAAACAAAAGTTTAAACAAATAAGCTTGAAAAGATGAACCTTCGCCACATGCCAACAGTGATATTCTCTATTGTTGCAGGACGGCAACCATTATTTAAAATACGATATTCTACTAGGCATTTCCAATAGAACCCGTCAGCAAAGGGATCAGTACTGAAGTAATTGATGACTTTCTAAATATAACTCAATAGTAATATTGATAATAAAAATATTACAGAATAGACAACCTTTAGCAGATTGAAGCAGCTCGGCTGCAAATCCTTTATGACCTTGCTGTCTGCCAATTTCAGATTTAAGACCCTTTTAGTGGCTCCCTTTACAACATACAAGGCCCTCTCTGGCCATCCACTGATTCTCCCACAACAAAATTCTAGAAACTTCTTCACTTCAATCGTGTGATTTCTGAAGTGAGATGAGCCAATGTTCGCCTCATCCTTCAAATGCAATAGGAAGGTAAGGAATGTCCCAGAGGCATCCATTTCTTTAAATTCACTTGTCCCACTTGCAATCTTCTTAATAAATTTCATCTAAAAATATTTGGTTAAACTGATAAGACAGCATCCTCATATTTAATAGGCATTTAATTTTTTAATGTACAAACATGAATATCAAAATTCATTATTGCATGATGTCTTCTTGTACCAGAAGGGTAGTGACGTTTCAAGATTTCCTTCTCCTGATCTTCATAGAGGGAGAGTAACTTCAAAAATTCTGCAGAAAACTTAACAACAGGCTTCTTGAAGCCAACAGGAAGGTCACCTAAACAGTACTAGGGTTTGTAAAAGTGAAAATTATTACCTTGGTAGATGGTCTCCCAATTGCCAGCATGCTTGAATGTATGGTGAGTCTTCGTCACCATACAGTACCTGCAAGTAATAGAACTTCTTCAATCTTTTGCTGCGACTTTTAACTGAGAGCTTGGTCATCAGTCTTCTAGTTGTTGAACTGCTAAAGTGCTGCAGCATTTGACGCGAGAGATTTGTGTATATTCTAGAACAGTAAACACATGTTCCCTCATGGTGAACTTCCTTGGCCTTCTGCTTAGGTTGAAGGATAGGCTCAATTATTTCATCAGAACTCCTAAAACCAATTTAAGATTTAGTACAAATAAATGAATTTTACCTATCTTCCAGAACTTCTGCAATTGGTGACGTTGCTGGTGAAGATGTAAAGACTTGGGGTGGCCTTATTAAAAAACGAAATGTTGTTGGCGTCTCAAAATTACTATGACGCAGGAGCAGACTAAAACATTTTTTCAATGGCAACATAAATCAAAGTTACCCTTCAGAATGTGATATTGGTGGAAATACATTAAATATTCTAGCCTTAATTTTAAAAGCATGGCAGCATTTCAACATATTGATTTCACTAGTAATGTATCAATTGGGAAATAAAATCGAAAAAACTTTCAACTGGCCTGTAGGCCTCGCAATGCTACAAACTTTAACTGAAAAACAAATAAATATTATTTCTACAATGTTGCGATGCTGGAGATTTTAAATTTTTGCAAAATTATTGAAAATTGAGGATTCTAAATTTTGTTCATCATTTGATTTAAGAATACGAAACATCTAATTAGTCTAAACGATTAAGAAATTATGGAAACGTTATTGTCAAATATCTACAATTATCCACAACAATTTATTCTATGCACTATAAAAAAAATTTGCCCTAGCAAAATAAAGATAAAGCAATGAAAATTTTTTATTAAAATACTTTAAAATGCAAATATATTTCAATCAATGTTTTTAAGATATTATATTAACAAATTCAATTTTGCTAAAATACATGTAAATCATTCAATGTGTAAACAAATACATTAATTAGTTTTGTATGAAAAAACATCTTCAAAATTCATAGTGTAACTAAATTTCAGAAGATATTGAAATAAATACATGAATTGTAATATATCTATTAATTTTTTACCTTCTGAACACTCCGTAAGCCGTATGTAAATGATTGAATCATCTAAATATAAAATTCATGAAAAACTCGTTATTGAAAATTAGTACTATATTTTATATAATAGAAACTCTTAAAATCTAAATAATATTCACTTCTTCGAAATTTATTAATTTATTAACAAATTCTATTGCCTACATAAATTCAATATAAAACTTAAAAATCATTAAATCAAAAGTGCCTGCTGATTACAAATTTTTATATTGTAAAACACTAAAAAACAAAGTTAACTATGGGATTAATTCATCTATGCTATACCATTATACCATGCCTTCTGCTTTACTTAGAATATTATTAGCAATTTAAATCACAAACTTTATCATATTGATAGTCAATTAATCCGTTATCACCTGCACTGCGTTGGCGATATGCCGTTTGATTCAGCAACATCTCTATGAGGAAGACCTGATGTCCTAAAAACACTGTTGTTAGCCACACGTAAGAATGTATCTGTAACGACTTTTGAGCGGCCACTTTTGGGTTGGTCTTGAACACTTCCAGTTTCTTTGAACTGCGAAAACACAATTTCGATGCGGCAAACGTTCTGCACCAATTTTTTCTTGAAATGACTCTTGCACTTTTTTGTGTATTTGCCACCATCTCGGAAAACATTTTCAACAATAAATATCCTTTCTTGTAAGGTAAGCATCATTTTAAAGGGTCCCTGAAACAAAAGAATATGTTTAAAAAATGCAAATTAAAATATAATAATGAAAATGTATAGAAAACTGAAAATGTATGAAAATGTTTAGTGCACTGTTTCTTTTGGAACACCCTGTATATATATATATATATATATATATATATATAAATATAGATCTATATATAAAGTTGGGAGAATCTACTCCACTGAAAAGGACTTAAGTTCTTTACAAATCTAAACAAAATACACAACTGCAATGCATTCTAAATATGAAAAAAAATTAGAAAAGTTATTAAATTCACGTTGCCACACAAACTGCTGCAAGTGGCTTTTAAAATTACCTTTTGAGGTGCCTCGCATTTACCGAATTCTTGCCTTTATCAGAGACCAAGTACCTTCAATTAAATTTGTATGAATATTGGGGTTAACAGGATCCACAAAATTGTCTCTGTGTATGATGATATCATCACTATACAAGTAATTTGTATGGAAGCGCTAATTCCTGTAAGCACCCCAATCATCGTGCAAAATATGTGTTTCAGGAAGACTACGCTGGCGAATATTGGGAATCAATGTCACTCTATCACGATTTGCGGCTTCAATAAAGAAGCATCTTCCTGCATAAAGCTCACCATTAACGTACTTTCTTTCCATTCCCCAATGAGGTAGCACAGAATGGCCTCTTTGATACTTCCTGTAGCAGCACGATTAATCAATTTCAACCATGCAACTTTGCCCACCAATTGGAGCTGCTGATGTTGTATAATCCATGCAAGCTTCCCTAGAATGGAAAAATAACAAATTTTATTATTGTAATATATACCTTATAAAATTTGCCCAATCGCAGATTTTTTTTTCTGTAACACCTGTTTCAAAGGTAATGTTCTTATAAGGGAGATTGTGACTTATGTAGTAAATTATTAATAAGATATTCTTAATCGTCAAGTGGCCTTTTGAAAAAACGATCCATTCCGAATGGATAATTTGGGGCCAGCAGAACATCGCAAAATACCCATCAATAATATCACTACTGGCAATAATCTTCATTACTTTTCCACATGGATTGCAACGGTGAACAGCACAATTATGTCTATGTTGATTTCGTAGACAGCATTTGCTTCAAACTCTAATTGTTCATATAATATATATAATATAAAAAATTTTAATATATTATTAAAATATATTTTCAGATCAGATTTCAGATTTGAAAAATAAGACTGTCCCACTAGTAGTATAAAGACATAACATCTTTTTTAAATACATTTATGAAAACATATAAAATAAGTTAATTAAAAAATAATAAAATAATAGCAATAAATATTCAAAATACATTAAATCATTTCAACTTGCGGCATTTAAACAACTGTAGCACAATTGATTTATAGCTTAGTTGCTGAAATTATAGTACAAAAGCTGATAACTTGCCACACATGGGATTTTATATTATTTTGTAAGACTGCCTCTCTTTTTTGTGGTTCTAGCTAAAAATCGATTATTTATGTAAAAATGTATACAAGGAGAAAAATAAACCTGACAAGGAATATGTATTTACACCTTTTAAAATAAAATTACATGCTAAATTTCAACACAATACTTGGCTTACAAAGGAAATATTTTGGAGGTTTATTCTGACATTAAAGAACCTTAAGTCGAATTAACATTTTGAATTTTGCACCAGCTCTTTGTGCATAGCATTTGGAAAGGAAAAGCAATTTCCGTTTNATATATATATCATACACAGACTTCGTCTGAAACTGAATTAAGTTCACCAAACAAAAAATATATATTTTCTTTATACCGTTTTTATTGTACAAGATTCGTCAGTATCAAGAAGGCATTTTTTATCAATTGATGGCGGAAAACTTTTTTTGAACAATAAAGAATCTAAAATATAACTTAAAACAAAACCTATAATTATTTCCTTTATACCATTTTATTGTTGAGAATTCAGCAATGTTTAAAGAATTTTATCAATTGGCGGTGAATTACTTTTTTGAACACAGGAGGGATCTAAATAACACTAAAACACTAAAAAACAATATATATATATATATATTTATTTTTATACCATTTATTGTAGATGAATCATCAACAACATGGAAGCATTTTCATCAATTGGCGATGAGTGACTTTTTGAACAATGGAATCTAATAACTAGTAAACAAAAAATATACATTTAATTTTCTTTATACCATTTTATTGTAGAGAGAAATTTTTTGTAAACTTCAGTTTCAGCAATGAAACTCCACGTGAACTAATTGCCATCCAAATTATAATTTTTAGCTCAAATTTTTTCTGTTACGAAACCTTTACATGATCGTGAGCATTTCCACATCATGAGCATAATAGTAAGAATTTTGTGGTAATTTTTCATTTGACAATGTAAAGTATGATTCGTCATCAATTACCACTTTAGGATTACCACCAGTGAAAATTCTTGATAAAGTCGTCCAACACGAATTTTTTTAGTTTCTTTTTGTTTTTCAGACGAAAATGAAATTTTTTGTTTTTTGAATGCATGCACGTAATTGTCACTCAAAATACGGTTTACATAAAGCTGACTAACATTATATTTCTTGGCTAAATCTCTTTGTGAATATGTCTTTTCAGAAAGTGCGTCGTTCACCAGCTTTTGAACAGTCCTTTTTGCATTTTCACAGCTTTTCTTCCAGAACCATGCTTCCCTTCAACCGCACCATTCTCATCATAATTTTTCACTATAGAATAAGTTGTTCGCTCTGAAAAATTTAGCTCTTTAAAATATTTTGCAATTGCATAATTACTTTCGATCGGATGACTTCTTTTGTAACTAATAATTAATTCTCTGCGCTGCAGTTCGTTTAAAGCTTGCATAATAAACTGACAAAATAATTTAGTGATAAAGTTTAAATTATTATAATTCCAATTTTACTGCAGATTTTTTTTGAGCACCTGTTAATAGTACTCCATCCAAATTCAGGCAAATATTAAGTGTTTCCATTGAATTTGCAGAAAGCCTTTTTAATGTGTTATCAAACTTCATAAAGAGGTTGTTAAAAGAAGAATACACTTGTTGCTTTTAAAAAACTCTTCCATCATATGTTAAGTTTGAATCAGAAAAATTTTTAATAAATAAATGCAATAATGCTGATACAGTACTTCCAAAACCGCATGTGAACATAAACTTTCTTAGAATCTGGTCCAGCTCAGAAATTTCAGTTGTTAAAATTTAAAAGTAGAATGCAAGTGTGCAAGTGTTTGTTCCAATGAAAAAAAAAGTTGTGATAGAAGAATCACTTCAGGAAACAGAAATATGTCTACACTTATTACTTTCCTACTAGTCATAACTAAATATTTAATGTTTGCAATTATGTCTTAGAAACAGCTACGCTGAGCGTCAATCATATTTTGGTAGATTTATCCGCAATATGAAAACTTCTTTTTACATTCATTCATGATCCATGTCAAAATCTAAATTTAATTTCTTGCTAAAACTGGTAATGGTATTATGCAATTACGTTTCCTGTCTCCTAAATAATGACGATCTACAGTTTCAATTGCCCATGTCCTATTCATGCCAGTTCACCCTAGGTGTACATCAAAAGTCGTCCTTTGGTAAAAATGCTGAAATGCCATGTTTATATTGGTTTTATGTGTCAAATCAATCAAAATGTTCTTTACATGGAAATTGCTGTATTAGTATATTATTAAAATCGTTTCAAATGCATTTCAAATTTGTTCTTATTGGCTTCTAATTTCTCGCAAAATAACGCATTTCATACTAATTTGTAGTGAAGTATTTTTTGTTTAGAGATGGAACTTCGTCTAGCAGGGCTGCATTTTGGAAAATGCTTGGAGTTAACTTCATTGAAAGATATTTTTATCTAATATGTTTCAATGCTTTTGTAACAGAATCATCGCAAACCGCATTCAGGGATACTTTTGTTTATTGGTGCGAACGAAATCAAGCAATATTGGACATACTTGGCACTCGAAAGAGTGGATATCTCAGTTCATTTAACTGGGTGTAGCTTCATAATTTCTTACTGTGATTTGTTTTCCCTGAATTTTATTAATATTGAATTTTGCTTGTAAAATTATTTAATCAATTTGTACATGTTAAATGATTAACTATTAGTGCCTTTATTTTTATACCTATAGCTAACTTTTTTACTTATATGTTAATGGGAGATTTGGACTTTGATTTTCAGCCAATCGTTGCTCCTATATCCTTGAAATTGTGTACAATAGGTACCTTAACATTATATATATTCATATTAATTATGTATTATAAGTATTATACTAATGAATTTTTCGAGAAACTCAAAGGAATTTTCAATGGCTTATTCAGAAAATATGATTTGATCTTAATGGGTGATTGAAACTTACAATATTTAATTAACGCTGATAGCAAAGGCATTAATCTTCTTTTTAATGCTTTTAAATAAAAAATGATGGGATCTGAAATTGCTGTTTAAAACAAGGTAGAAATCCTTGGGTGTCAAATTGGACGAAAATCTTTCTCTTGTTGATCATAGTAATGAATGTTTCGCGTCTCTGTTACCAAGTCCTTAGGTCTATACGTAGAATCCGTCACTTTAACCGCGGACAATTATAGATCTGGTTAGAAGTTTAGTATTATGTAAATTGGACTACTGTAACTCGCTCTATGCTGGTTTACCTGATTACCTTATTAAAAACCTGCAGTGCATTCAAAATAGCGCTGTCCGTCTTATTTTTGGCTGCAAGTGGTCCGATCATATAACTCCTTAATTTTATGATTTACATTGGCTCCCGGTAGTTGAACGCATTAAATTCAAGTTACTGTGTCTTACCTTCAAAATTGTCAATAGATTTAATTTACCTCTTTCATTCTCTAATACTCTTAAGCCTCGAAGAAATTTAAGGAACATTCGATAGTTTAAAGATTTTGACATCCCTCTTGGTCCTACCAATCTTGCGTTACGTAACTTCAGCATTGTGGGGTCCGAGATTATGGTATATCCTTCCTATTAATTTGCAACAATTGACGTCATACAAAGGTTTCAAGAAGCACTTAAAAACACTTGTTTCAAGGTTATTTCTACAAGTGACTATGATTTGTTTATTTATTTCATCTTAAAGGGGAACTAGTTCCCATTAAGATGTGTATTTTTAACTGTGATAATAATAATAATAATTTTCACATTGTTACAAAAATTGCAGCCAGTGGTGCAACTTTGAAAGCTATATTACATTGCCTGAAAACAATGTTGATTTCTTATAGGCTTCCATCGAATTTCTATTCTCAAAAGCTTTATTAATACTTTTGATTCCAATCTAGATGAATATTCGGTGGAGAAGAAACCCCATTTCGCCATCCATGGTTTTCCTTCTACTAGGATTGAAGCATCTGGGTTTCCATAAAAATGAACTTCCTTAGTGCTAAGCAAAATCATTTATGGATGCTCCGTTTGGGGAGATATTTCCAAACACAATGAGAACAAAATTGATAATCTGCAGAGAAAGCCTGCAAGGTTTGATAATTTCATCACTATTAAAGTCTGTTTTAATTGGGCCGACTTTTTGCATTTATACATTAAAATATATAGGCCTACATGTAATTGAAATTAAGTTTAAATTTATTAATGCTATATTTAAATATAGGTTAGCATAGACAAGTTTAAACGGATGAAAGCTAAAATAATGTTTAGTAAACATTAATGTTTTTTGGGTACATTTATGACTATTCCTTGTGGATTTAAATAATTGTGAAATGGTGAAATCATTCATTTTATTGACATAATATTAGTTAATATTACCCTAACTTTGATCTTACAAAACATTTTAAAATTGAAGGGATTAAACACGGCATATGTTACAAAATAATAAATATCTTAAACATGCGATTTCATTGAAATACGTTTAAAATGGAATTGGTTTCGTATTGACTTGAAGGCGTTGACCTTTGATATTTATTAAACTGCAACCTGCATCTCAAATACCAAGCTAGTACTACTGGCGGTTAGTAAATTTTTTAAAATAAATTGTATTGGTATGAGCTTCAATTATTATATATGACAGAGGACCAAACAGACATTTTATATCTATTATACTGTGTGAATACCAGAGATATAAGTGGCACTCTTAATTGGCGTCCATGACTAGTCGGTTCCAGTCGCCCCCTGACTAGTGACCAGATGCTCTCCAAGTTATCCTCATGTGGTTACCGGCTTTGACTGGTCCTCACATTAGGCGCAATCGCACTGCATTAACTTGAATTCTGGGTTAATTGGCTCAATGTGCACTGTAATTGCTCCGCTATCGAATTTATGACAATTAATCACGTCTTTCACTTTTTACTTGGACAACTGCATTCGTGCTGTGCATTCTTGTTTAAACTAAAATGCACTGAGCGACAACTGAAAACAATTTAGGTTGGTGTAAAATAATTTTGTAGAGGGGCTTTCAATTAATTTCAATTTCATCACAACGAGTTTCCACAGCAATGCAATATTCACCGAACCTCCGCTGAAGCAACTGCAAGGCCGCCACAATTAACTCTAGCGGAAATATCAAATTTAAGAAATTTTTTACTCTATTTCAATACGTATATTTGTACGACATCCTGGCTATGGATATACCTATGTATATGTAAATTATGCTGTTTAAAATTTGAAAATACTTTGAGTATACAAAATTGTCTCTGCATCCTCTTAGTTACTCAAGGAATCTAAAGTAATCCCAGCCCTGTTTATAACTACCAAAAATTAATTTTAAAAGTTAATAATTGTAAAAGCACATATTATGTGCATATAACCTTTCAGCACGGGTTAGAAGCAGGAGACAAGTGGTATGAGCACAAGCCACAGGGAGTCATAGAAAATGAGAAGGTTAAGATACGATGGGACTTCCACATACAGACAAGCAAGTTGATAGAAGAAGACATAGTTGTAGACAAAGAGAAAAGATAGGGAACAGTGATAAACATATCAGTACCAAAAGACAGGAATGTAGAAAGCAAGGTGAAAGAGAAGATAGACAAGTACAGGGAGTTGGCAGAGGAAATAAAAAGGCGGTGGAAGTTAAAGAAACTTGAAGTAGTCCCGTTAGTTGTAGGAGCAGTGAGTAAGAACCATAAGAGATACTTGGAGGAGTTGGTAGTACCAAAGTGGGGAGGAGCAGTGGCACAGAAGGCAGCATTGTTAGGAACAGCAAGAGTCCTGAGGAAAGCTCCTACATTCCCTAGGAACTGGGGAGTTCCCCGAGCTGAGGGGGATACAAGCAGGAAGCTGTGAGAAGAAATGAAATACTAATAATTATAAAAATAATATTTATATCTAAATTTCACTGTAGATAAAATCAAAACAAATAAAGTGTTAAGCACTTATTAAGATTTTAAAAACAATAATTCATGCTTTATTGATTAAATTTGGTTGTTGTAATTGATTGAGTTCATTTAAATATGTAATTCATTTTGTTTTCAAGCATATTTTAAACTATTTTCTATTTTAAGTTGAGGTGTTAATTCTTTCGATAGGTCAACGCAAGAATTTGTAAAAGTCTTTCGTAATTTCTTCTTAAATTTAAGTTCTTTCAAGGAGTGCTTAATCTGTATTAAGCAGTCCTTGGTTCTCTGTAAGAATTTGTTCTTAAATATGTTTGCATTTTTAGCTGGTATTCTGTCTCTTGCATCAAATTTAAAAAATGTTTCTAGAGAATTTAGCCTTTGAAACAAATGAAAACAAATAACTTTTTCTTCTAATTGTAACTTGATTTCTTCTTTTACAGATGGTGTTGATACTCCAATTGAAAATTCTTTCTAGTTTGATCTTCACTATTTTATTAAAAATTGCTAATAAGCAGGCTGAATATAAGTAGTGAGTAAATATATAGGATTTGATTAGAACAATTTTTCAATTAATAGGTATAAATCTTTGAAGTTTAGATAATGTTCCATTACCTTGTATCATTTCCTGCGTGATTCTTATGACGTTATTTTCAAATGCTAAATTCTTATCAAAGAGTAATTCCTAAATATTTAATTTCTTCCTGTATGATATCATTTCCGTTTAACATTAATTTTTCATTCTTGTTAGAACTATTTAACACCATAAATGTAGCCGTAGATTGATTAATCGTTTTTATAGCATGATAGAATTTGGGTTTCGTTTCATTTTTAAGGCATTACTCCCAACTCCTGGAATATTTGTTGAGTAATACTGGGATGTTCTCCTCCAGCAGATCTTACAGCATTTAGTTACGAAATTTTGCTAATCGCTTTTGAATGAAACAATTGCCAGCCTCCTAATACTTCATCACTAAGAGGAACAAATGTAATCCCTGCTCAGCCTTGTCAAAGATCCGAAATTCCTAAGCTCGGCTAAGCTCACCAAATAGAATCTTTCAATAAGGCTCCTTTTAACTCGATATTTTTAAAAAATATTGCGCTAAAAAATTTATTACATAGCTCTTCCTATTATTTAATAAACATTTCTAAAATAAGATTTTAAGAAAGGCATAGTGAATGAAAAAATAAGAGAAGCCTGTATAATCAAATTAACTATAAATTTGCTTTGCCTAAAAAAAGCTTCTTTGGACTCCCTGTATATCCAATAAAATGATCAAGCTTGCCTCGGCCCGTTAGAAGCTCGATTCTTTGACAAGTCTGTCCCTTATTCTTCGTAGATTGCAAAGTTTCTGCTATTTGGAAGGTTCAAAATACAGTAGTTCAAGTGGTGTTCTCGTTGATAATTGCAGGGAAATAACAACAGTTATGTCACCAGCAGCTGTGCGATCAAGTTGATTGACTTATATTTAAAGACATATGATTGCCATATTTTAAGATGGTGACAATACAGCTTTCACAGCACAATTATAAACTATAGCAAGAATCCTGTCATGCCACACAAAACTCTCTGCATTCTCCAGCACACTTCATTTGCAGCAATAAGCATATTTTCGCACCATCTAAGTATTTATACAAAAACTCACATGATTGATATCTTAGTTTTAAGTCATTTAATATATGCTTGCATAATATGTAATAGAATTGATCCTCAATATCTCAAGCAATTTGCAATACAAACAAGTTGGCCAATCAAAATTACACTAGACTGCTTGAAGAAAAAACTCTGTTTACGATTCATTAAATGAAGCATTTTCTATTTATAAAACATATTTATGCACATTTTACAAAATTCTCAAAAAATTCCTTTTTACATTTCAACTCATAGCAAGAGCTCAATAGTTATAAGAAAAATAAAACTTGAAAAGGATATACAAAATTCTTTTATTAACACCTTGATCCTTCTATTAAATAAATTGCCTACAGAAATGAAAGTCAATCATCTAAAATCTTGAATTATTCAAATATAAGTGGAGAAGTTTAAAATTTATTAACGCAGACAATAGTTCAAAAAGCAATTGAAATGCAATTTTTCTTAGTACACTTTATATATATTTTTTGTATGTATGCTTGTTTTTGACGCACGGTCCTACTATGACCGATATTTATATTGTAAAATTTATTACAAAGTATAGTTTTTAGATTTTAATAACTCTTGCACAGCCAAAAAATGTGCAAACTCACTAACCAAGGGCAAGCTCAAAAGTTCAACATCACTCAAGGGGATCATTTACAAGTTACTGATGAAATTTTTCGTACAATGCCTAACCTCTGGATAATGATGAAGCTATTGAATTGACATTCAAGTTTTTCTCAGTGCTATTTTTTACGAGATAATAGGAGAAACCATACAAAATGTGCACTACGTTGTTCTAGAGTAGCAGGACCTAACGGATTAGATAGTCTTGGAGCTAAAACAATTTTGACATCTTCCGCATTTCGTCCACACTCTGATAATTTGTTCAATGCGCTGGCACTTCTACCAAGGAGGCTTGCTTATGAACGATTAGAGCCTATCCACTTATGTCCTTGCAGTGCAAGTCACATGATTGTACTCAACAAGAATCCTCGTATATGACCTATTGGAATTAATGAAATCTTTAGATGGATAACGACAAGTACAGTCCTTCAAATTTAAAGGACGACATCATAGAATATTGTGGTCCACTACAGACAACTACAAGCCACTCAAATGGTGTTGAAGAAGCTGTTCACGCAATGAAGGAATCTACAAAAACTATAGCTGCAACGCTATCTTACTTACCCTACATAATTTCATTTATTTGTATCCACAATTTGCACGCTTCCTATAAAATGTTTACGGTAGCCCACCTAAACTTGGAAAGATCCGGGATGTCCTATCTTGGTGGAAGATTCTAAAGAAACGTGGACCAAAACTTGCCTATTTTCCCAAGCCCTCAAAAACCAAACTTCTGGTTAAGCCTGAACACCTTGACCAGACTAACAAATACTTCGGCAGAGAGGGTGTACTTTTCCAAACAGGCGGCTTCCTATCCACCAACCTTTTCTCTGCCAACCCACTGAAATCCAAAGCAGAAAAATAGACAAACTTAACCACTAAGGCTTCAGAAATTGCGAAGACTCAACCATATGCAGTTTACTCGTGTTTCTCAAGGAATCTAAAGTAATCCCAGCCCTGTTTATAACGAACAAGAATTAATTTTAAAAGTTAATAGTAAAAGCACATATTATGGGCATATAACCTTTCAGCACGGGTTAGAAGCAGGAGACAAGTGGTATGAGCACAAGCCACAGGGAGTCATAGAAAATGAGAAGGTTAAGATACGATGGGACTTCCACATACAGACAAGCAAGTTGGTAGAAGAACGGAAGCCAGACATAGTAGTTTGCGTGACATGCTATCTGAAGCATTATCTGAAGTTTATATTGAGGTTAAAAAGAACTACACCTTACACAAATAACAACGGAGTCCCTTGCCTCTTCGTCTAACACCTCTGATGAAGCTAGGCTAGACATCTCTGCCGTTAGACTCTGGAGCCAAAGCCATATCACATTCTTTGATGTAATGGTCTTCAACCCTTGTGCAGCCACCAATGCTCGAAGAACTGCAGCACAAGCTTTTAGAGCCCATGAAACTGAGAAAACAAGTCAGTACCAATAGAAAGTGCTAGAAATTGTAAACGCCGCTCACTGAAAAGCTTCTAAAACAAATTTGGGTTTAATCTCTGAGAAAAGGCATACTGACTCTTCCATAACCTGCAACTGGATAAGACGAAAACTTGACTTCTGCTTGTTATGAAGCATAATCCTCTGCGTTGGCAGAACCATGCAATTACCAGGCTTGAATTTGATCACTACTTAGATGGAGGCAGCCACTACCTCAAGCGCACCGATAGTTTACATCTTAACTTAATTTACATTCAGTCTGTTCAACGATGTGTAGCCTAATGGAACTTTTAGTTGATTAAAATTTCGTTGGTATTTGCATTTACCGCGGAATGAAGCAAGAAAAACAATTGTCCCAATATTGGTCTTGCAAGGGTTTCCAAAACAGAATTCTTGTTGCAACAAATTTTTTCGGTTATGGAATGGATATTCAGTGATCATTGTATTTAACTACAATATGCCAGAAGATACAAACTCCTATCTACACAGGTTTGCACAGGCCTGTCGCTTTGGAACTAAACGATTGGCAACCACATTCGTTTCTAGATGCTGTGATTTTAAATCAAGTTCAAGATCGTTTTGAACCTAGCATTGGGAAATTACCAGCGATGAATTGGACGTTGCCTAGTACATTCTTGTGGAAAACAAAGCCTCTTGATGTTTATAAGTAGATTTTACACACGCGTTTCTTGAAACTCACTTGCTTTGTTTGTTATTTATTTGATTTTATGTTATATCAAGATTTGTACACGAGTCAAAGGAAAATGTTTAGATGCATTTTTCCATATGCATTTGAGCAATGTTCATATTTTTAAAAATACATATTTTGTTGACTTAGTCATTGCGAATTAATAACTTCCTCTAGATAGTGCGATTCGCGTTTGAGTCAGAACAATTTTGGGTAGGTGATGCTACAATATATATATATATATATATATATATATATATATATAAACATTCAAGGAATAGTGTCAACGTGCCTACAAAACTATATGAATAGAAATTTAATATTAAAAATGTTCTTAAGAACACAATTGACTTATTGTGTTACAGGTAATTCAAAATAAAATTTTTAACCTTATCGTTTACAATTACATTCCATTAAAAATTCATTCTAACCAAATTGTAAGCTACATATGACAAAACTGCAATTTCCTTCTACGCTAAACCAATTTCTTCAAGGTTTTTCTGTATTATAATATCAGTCACGGCTGTTAGAACAAAACGAAGTGATTCCGTGTCGGTCGCACACGTAAAATGCGTATAGATTCTTTTCTTGGCTACTTGCTTCATTTCAAACTGGGATTTGATGTAATCGCAGGCCTCTTTAAAATTATCTTGCCCCGTGTATTCAGGAAAGCACACCCGAAGTGAATGATTTTGTATCTTTTTCATGAAAGAATCTTTCTTGTTCAGAAAGAGAATCATGTTGGTTTTTTCAAACCATTTTAAATTGCAAATTGAGTCGAAAAGCTTTAGACTCTCTTTCATTCGGTTCGTAGTGGAATCTTCTGCTAACTTCAGATCGTAGTCTGACAATGCAGCTACAAACAACACTGCAGTTACTTCTTCAAAGCAATGAATCCACTTTTTCCGGAAGTTTCTCTGACCACCGACATCTATAACTTTGAAAGTACTTGCTGTGCGAGAATCTTTACTTCTTATCAGAAATTCTTGTTCAACAATCTTTGTAGTCTGAATTCGACAATTTACGATATCAAGATCGCTTGGGACATAATTGTGTTTTGATATCCGCTCTATACTATTTAAGAAGTAGGGTGCTGAATCTATGAGATGATACTCATTTGATCGTTGAAAGCATTCTTGAACATTCCTATCATTCCATAGATCACTAATGTTACTTACAATTTCTGGTAAGAGAAGTGATTGACTGTTGTTTGTTTCAGTTTGCCCAATTGTTTGAGCAAAGCTCTCGACTTCAATGGCCTTAGCTTTCATATCTTCATTTTCAAACTCTATGTCAAGATTTATCATGCCTTTTAATATTGATACTATCCCAGTCAGAGCATTTTTTTGAACATCTTTAATAAATGCTTTCTTCTCGTCATCTGTAAATCCTTTCGCGTATATTATTCTCATTTGTTTAATTACCGTGCTTTTACCACATTCTCCTGCGCCAAGTAGAAGAATCTTTAACACAAGACGTTGTTCGAAGTGATCTCTTCGTAGCTGACTATCGATCCGCTTCGATTCCTTCTCCGCATCAGAGTAAAAAAATGAAAGCAAACATCCCATTGCTTACAATCTAAAAAAAATTCATTAATTATGCATAAATATTTGTCGATAAAAGACAATTTGAGGTACATGTAGAAAGTAGTATAGATTTAAACGTCTACATTTACTTAGTTTGATTGCAGGGATGAGTAATAGCATAATATTTCTGATATTTTTAACAACAGTATAAATCCTTGCAAACTTTCCTATTTCGTAACCATTTTTTTATTAAATTGCTTCAAAATAATTAATAGATTTGAGACAGACCAGTTAATACATATCATTTGATAGATTAGAGATTATCTTGATGAAAAAGGCTGCAAGAGAGAGCTAAAACAAATCAGACTTATTAAAATATGTTCTATTACTTGAAAGTCAAATTTTGTAATTCCAATAAAAACAAGCTTCTCGGTTTTTGTTGAATTAGTATGGTATAGTTGTGGACTATCTACCAAAAGCACAGATGGGAACTTGTTACGTTTCTTTGTCTAAATAAGTCTACATAGTACAATAAACAGCCGGTTGAAATGGCTTCGAGCACAGAGCTGGACCTCTTTGGGTCCACAACAAAATATTTATGTTTTATATTTTGTGATTGTACACTACAAATAGAGCATTGTCATTGTATATCTCATTATCTTATTAGCTGATCTTTGCATTGACATCTGTAATCAATTTATATGTTGACTAGGCTGGCAAACGGGTCGACTCGACCCTTGGATTGGATCAAAGAAAAGTTGGGTCGGGTTATCACACTCACTCGGGTCAGCTCATGGGTCAAAATTTTAATGATTGCCGAAAGAGAAATGCATTGTTTGAAGGATTTCTCTGAAATATTAGTGGAAAACTAACAAATGTATTTCCATTTAGCTTACACACTACTATGCTATATAAAACCTACTCCTAAATTAATTTTTTTTAAACATTTTGCAAATATAACTAAGTCAAAAGCTAACTATCTGACCCATGGGTTGGGTCCTGGGCCAACATATTATGGGTCGGGTCAGTTTGGGTTGTGGGTCAAAATATGTGACCCATTTGCCACTCTGATGTTGACATAGAGTAAAGACCATCTTTCGAGTACTTTCCTCAATAGCCGACATGTTTCTTGTTATTCCAACCCCATCTTCTCTATATGAAGAGGTGCATTTGAATTGTTGTCTGTTGAAAACCAATGATCAGGTTTGGTTCCCCCAAGTTTACTAGAAGCAGATTTCATGCAAGAATTTTCGTAAATTCTAAATTTTCAATTTAAAATATATTCTCAAGTTGATGAAAAAATTTTTTTATATATGTTGTCTTAGACATACATATATAGTTTATAAGTTAGAAATTAAATGGAATGCCACAATTGTGCAGATCATTCACTTTAATTCACTCACTCATAGAAATATTTTAAATTCCAGAGCACGTAAAGATGATAAAAGCGTGGGTCAGCGCAGAGCTGCAAACTTGCGGCACGCACGATTCTACACGTGGTGACAAGCGCCAGCGCCGTTTTTAGAATTTCAAATGTATGCATTTCTCAAGTATATAAAATAATTACAGCCAGTGTATTATGTCTTATAAATCAACAAAAAAGATCATATAGAAAACACATTAGCCAAAATTGCAGATCGAGAAATTTCGATGTTGTTAACGTGAAAAGCAAAAAACTTTTATTTTGAAAAAGTTTTGATGTAAGCTTCAATTATTCTAATTAAATGTATGCTATTCTAACAGTATGGACATTTAAATAAAGGTAACGAATATATTTGAAAATAACGCCTAATGCATAGAAAACTAATGTAATAATTAGTACATTAACTACAAACTTAGAAACATTAAATTACATGTAGTAAATTATTCGTTATTTACTAAATTAGCCTCACGACATTTCGAGACAAATCGCAAACATAATATCTAATATATCTGTAAGCAATAATTTCAAATTCTGCAAAAAGTCAAACAGGAATTAAATGGAATAACGGCGTAAACGAAAATGCAAATATTGTTGTTGCATTTTAAAAATTCCCGCATTGTAATTTCTGTGCAAATCTATTTCTAACAATCATTTGTATTATAAAATGAACTAGCATTTAATATATTATGAACAGAAAATTGAACAAAGAATAATTGTAAGTTTTAGAGGCTTGCAAATTCCATAGATTTGGATCATGGCAGAGCACATCACGGCACGTCACGGCACGGCTAAGTAAAGCAAAATGTTAGGCACAGCACTGCACGAGTACGGCACGGTTGCGGCTCTGGGTCAGCGTCGGATGTGGGTAAAATAGGTATACTACTTATATTTATTTAATTTTAGAAATTGATTCTTTACTATCAATTCGATAAATTTCTCCTAAAAAAGTTACAAAAAATGGTTTCGGCGTTAGATACTTATACAACCTCAGAAATTTTGGACCAGATTATCACGTTCAATTATTACATGCCTTTTGTTTATCGCAATTACATTATTGTTCATTTTATTTATAAATTTTAATACAAAAAGCCGCTATTTATTATCAAAAACTTTTAATTGGACATTAAAAACATTAAATTTTGCACGTAAGCATGATCATGTTAGTGAATACAGACGAAAGTATAATATATTATCCCCGCTATATCAAGTACAATTCCATGCAGCTTGAATTTTATTTAAGTATAAATATAGCCGACAATCAATTTCTTTTCTTGATAATTACTTAAAAGTAAATCTTCGATCACATAAATTTATTTGTAGCAGTATTTCCTATCCTAGTTTTCACCGAGCAGCCTCTAATATTTGGAATGATTTAGAAAATGAGATAAGAATAGAAAAAAATTACAAAAAATTTTGAAAAAAATTAAAAATCGTACTTTTACATCGACAAAATACAATCGGAGACACAAACATGCTAAGCACATTTACTGGTTTTTTACACTGAGCTCACCACACACATAGACACACACACACACATTTATTCTATATATATTTTATTATTATTTTGTAAATACATGTATTTGTAGTTTGTAGCATTTTTACTGTCATTTATTTACAGCAATAAATTTGTTTGACTCCTTACATATATATATTTTCTGTCCACGGCATTTTCAAAAGCCTTGATGATATCGTAGTAATGGAAATTCCACCATCATTTGATTTAGAGAATGAGAGAAAGAAAGAATAGAAAGATAAAGAGAGCGAGAATGATGATGTAATTTTTTTGGAATACTATTCAATTAAAATCAATTTTATTATTTCGCACTTATGAAAATTTAAAATTCATTATTTTTAAAAGAAACCTTATTTTGGATTTAAATAATTCTATTTTGATTCAAATTTCTTTTGAATAAATCGAATTTTTACGAAAATGAAAAAAGTTTTCATGCTTTTACATATTGAATACAGTTTAGCTTAAAACTATTTTAACTTTTCTAACTTATTTCTTAGTTTGTAATAGGACGTAGAATCTAGTGAAAAACTGAAATGGAATTTTGAGTTTGGCAAAGATCATTATTATAGTAAAAGAAATTTTTATATTTTCAAAGGATTCCATCATTTCAAATGAAACTAATACTTTTGGTTAAGTACAATTTTACTAATGCCAGTCATGTAAAAACAAACTGCACAATGTACAAAGTAATAATTTTTTTCAAACGCCTTCTTGTTCAAAGATCAAAAGAAGAACCATTATAAAGTTCAATGTTAAAAAATGATTATATTTGCATTCATTATTTCATAAACTTATGGGGATTTTCCATGAAAAGAGATTAAACATCTGACTCATTGTTCACAAATAAAAAATTTATTTAAAATGCACAATATATATTTTTAGTTAAATTCCCATTTTAAATAATTACAATGTGTTTTTTTAATTATAGTGTAGTATTACTTAAATTTTTAAGAACTAAAATGCCCATTATGTGTAATTTTTTTCCATGTTTTAATAAAAGTTAAATTTTTAATAATGTAATTTATTAGTATTTCCAAAAGTGTTATCAATTGATTGATGAAATATTACTAAAAGCAGCCTTTGAAAAAATGAAACTGTAATCACCGTGGCGTAGAAGTATTTGCATGATCAAGGTTTGTAGAATACTAAATAATAATAACAATTTGCAAATTTGATTTAAAATTAGAGAGTTCAATAGAGTTTGTCCCTTTTTTTATCATTAATCTAGTAAGAAAGTAAGTAATCAATAGTTTAGAAGCCCAGTGTGTATGCTTAAGCAGATTATAACTAATCGAAATATACAATGAAAATAAATGCACAAGCAATATATTTCCGAGAAATTTTTTTGCGACCACATTGTGCGAACTGTAGAACGCTTTGTCTATGCATGTTTAAAGGCTAACAACAAAAATGAATTTAAGAACCTTTTAAACATAACCTACTTTCTAAACAAAATACAGACAAAACTCTAGCAAACTAAAAATTATATTTTTTGTAATTGTAAATATTAATGAAATTTTTCATTATTTATTGTAGTCTAGTTTGCATGAAATGTATCTATGCAAATTTTCAATATTGTTTACAATGTATGCATCCTCTTCGTAAAAAGTGAAGATAAAGAAAAATATTTTAGTTCATTCATTCAAGTGGCTACGGAGAGACAACAATGTAAAACTTCGTCTTTTTAGCAGAAGTATGACAATTTTGGCTATTTTGTATGAGTTCCAGATGCTGCTGCAACACTTATTTCCAATTGTGTTATTAATGTTTTCTTGACTTAGCTATCCCTTTTTGTTTATTTTCTGATTCCATATCACACAGTTGTGTCTTGCATCTTCGAGAAGGTCTTCGCCATTTTCAAAAAAAACATCATGACAAACTGGATTAGGAAATATGCACAGAAGATCCCTCAAAAAAGAACAGATGGTTACAAAATATCAAAGATAACTCCACTGCTCAAAACAAGTAAGCCTACATCCACTTCTGACCTTCGACCTGTCTCAGTTTTTTATTTATAACTAATTAATTAAGGAAACCTACCATCGAGTTCTGATGCGTAAACAGTTTGATTCCGTTTTGCTTCGTATACAGAACTGGTTATTCTTGAGTTGATCAAACATTGCAAAAAATATTGAGCACCTATGATAATGGTACTATTATAATAATTGGTTTGAGTAAAGCTTTCGAACAGGTTCTACACACAAACAAACAATTAGAATGAATTCATTGAAAAAGTTTGATGCTGCTCGGAAGAAAGCTCTTAATATGGGAATCATCCGATCGTATGAGTCCTTATTTAACATAATCATAATGACATTATATTGGCTTCTCCAAAGAAGCAAATATTATGAAACAAATCAAATTATTATTGTGTAAAAAATTACAAAAATGAAGATTTGTCAATTGAAATTGAGATTCAATGTAATTTGAAATGCATGACACTGCTGTTGTTTTTATTTACTCAAGTAAACAAACATTTCACAGAATTTCATCGCTAAAGTCTACGACAAATGTTGCAATTTTAAAATTCAGCATGAATTTAAAACGGTTCTTTTCACACTCAATAAATGAATACTTTTCCCCCACATTATTAGTTAATCAAATTTATAATTTTTTCTTAGGATTACAGGCTTCATTAAATCAAAAAATATGAAAAGTGTTTGTTAGATTCGTAGTAGTATCAGTTCCAAAGTGGCAAATGCGTCACATATTTTGACCCACGATCCAACCCGACCCGCAAACAGTTAGCCCATGAGCCATGGGTCAGAGAGGCAGCTTTTGACCCGAGTTGTATTAGCAAATATTTGACAAAACTAACATGAAACAATGTGAACAATGTAAAAAATTAATTAAAGAGTAGCTTTTTTATAGCATAGTAGAGTGTATACTAAATGGAAATGCATTATTAGTTTTCCACTAATATTTCAGGGAAAACCTTCAAACAATACACTTCTCTGATTTTGCAAGTTTTTACAAATGACCAGACCCGACACACCAGAACAAGTGTGACCCACAACCCGATCCAATTTTTCTTTGAACCAATTCGCGGGTCAGGTTGGATCGAATTTGGTCTTCCTGTTTGCCACCCTGATCAGCTCTAATAAGGGGCTTTTAAAAATCCGACACTTCATCATATACTAGTGTATTTGTACATGTGCAATCTAACCACAATTGAAATATACCGATTGTAGCATAATCAGCAAATATGAAATGATATACATGCATTTTAATATGTTATTGTTTGCTCTACAATAAGTACATTGAACGTAATATAGACACTAAACATCTGTTTCTGGTATTTAGGACTCAAGCCTAAACTTCCCAAACATTTCTTATTTGTAATGGCTCCCTAAATAATTAAATCTCATAACTCAAGAAATAATTACGAAATCTGAAAATTCCACATGATATAGGAATGTTTGTTTTCACTTACGTTTAATAGCGCATCTTTCGCATTGCGCACAGCACTCTTCAAAGGGATGGGGTGCTCTGTCTACAGAAAAGATTTAGAGGAATTTTTGCTCCGATGGGCATGGGCTTTGGATCAGGGCCCTGCAAGTAACCCAAACCAATTCGATGTTAACTTGAATATCATCTATTTTTCTACAATTTATTACTATAATGTTGAAGAATCCATCTACCATTAACTATTTAATACAAATTTTAAGCCATTAGGCTTAGTTTATACCATTTCTTTTAACATGTTGAACTCTGTCATGCGTTTATATAGGGTAGGCCAGTTATTAACCTAACGAGGAAACTTAGTCTAAGTATATTTGTAAATCGACTCGAATTCGACTCGAGCTTTAAAAAGTCAATTCTCAGGGACCTGTTTTAGACTTTCTGATTCGAGTATGGAAAAACTTTGAAGCTTTTTAATAAATCGGAATTTTTATTAAAAAATTGTTTATGTTTTCAAGTGCTTCTGAGATAGGAATAATTTTTAGCTCAAATGGGCACCATTATATAGGAGCACATACCAAGTGTTCAAACTATTTTTTTAGGCTTTGAGAGAATTGTTCGAAAATATAGGCAATAGAACTGGGTGGCTTACGGCTAAGTGTGGTGAATTTGCCTTCGCATTTACTAGTGGTACAGAAAACAAACGAAATGTGTTTCTGTCCAAAAATATTGTCACCCAATTTAAGTAAGACGTGAAAGTGATTCCTATAATTTTTATGAAGTTAGATTTTATAGGAAGGTGATCAGTTGTTGTGCTTTAAAATTATTTTCTTTGAAATTGATGAGAGTTGAAATTGATCCGAGTAAATCTAAAGTTTATTGGTAAATTTTAAAATAAATCGTGAAGAAGTTTCCATAATCACAACAATTAAGCTAATTAGAACTAGAAACTAAAAACAAGGTACGAGGGTCATATCAGAAGTGGAAGTGTGGAGGACTTCTTAAAATTTTTTCTTCACCGATTTCGTACGCTGCCCCAAAATCCCCTTTCAACTATAACCTTGTTGCCATACTTTTTATATTTTACTACCCCAACCTTTCCCGTCCAATACACATTGGGGAGTAGAAAAACGTCAGGATCAATTAAAAGTATTTTGTAGGGGAGGGGAGGGGGCGGCAGCTTTAAATGTCGGAATAGGAAAACATATCTTAGACCTCGAAAAGAAATATTACATGTTATTTTGGGAAAATTTACTGTATACCTGATGTAGATTGGCTCATTACCAACTGGTACATACACAAATCTATAAGGCCAGTCATCCTTGTCAATGTTTTTTTAATAACATTAGTATTAAATATTTTCTCTAATCTGATTTTTTGCAAATTAATTTATAAAAAAATTTATCTTTAAAAATATTTTTAACTTAAATGCTGTAGCTCTAAATTTAGTCCTAAATTACTCATTGTATCCTTAAAAAAACAATCAGTTTGGTTCTCATTTTCAAACACTTTTCTCCAAGCGTACTAAGAAATTTGGAATCCCTGAAAAGTGACAAATTTATCGGAAATGTGCTCCCCTGTCATGGTGACAGTTTCTCATAAATCTTATTTCTGTTTCTGAAGAACATGAAAATATTAATTCATTTCAATGAAAAAACTTTCAAATTGATCCCATTCCCAGGGCTCAGATAATAAGGCCTGTAAAATTCCATGCCAGCAACAACTAGCAATAGCTATTTTGTTTTCTGTAAATAGCCGAACCAAATTCCGTTCGTAAATCGCCGCGTCGTGGCCGAATTAACGATGAAAAAGAAAAGGGGACGATTCTGTAACAAGAGGAGCTGTCAGATTTTCAAAATTGAGTTAATAGCATTCAAAAAAAAATTTATAGAAACCATCGCAAATCGTTAACAATGACTGCATTATTTAGAATTTACGTTTTCGGTTAAGTGCTCATCAACTCAACATATTTTTGACACATTTCTTCATTATGGGAATCAGTCTAAGACATGCTAACCTCTCTATCCTCTCAGAATAACCATGGATGGATCAATTCCACTTTAGACAAAGGAAGACATTGCTAACCATCTGTATGTAAACGAAGTTTTACAGCGATACGTCCGCATAATAATTATAGATTGTTTTATATTGTCTGTATTTGTCTATATGTTTGTAAATTTAATTCAGATAAATTTCCAATGCTTAATTGTAAATATAATTCTTTGAAATCAATAATGCGTAAACCAATAATAATAGTACTAATTGGGGATTTCAAAAATATATTAGTACACCCACTAATTTAGCTCTAAAAACATTCTTATGATAACTAGCAGAAAATGAAACGTCGAAACAATACATTGGAAAGATGTAAAGAAATTTTCAAGCAAAAATTAGAGAGCCCGAAAATCAATCAACCACCTCAGATCACCTAAAGACTTGTGATTTGAAATTTACATATAAAATTTTATCCAAGGAATTGATAATTTTCGTCTAAGAATCATGAAATCAATATATATACATTTATATATATAAAATTAAAGGAACCAAGGTTATACAAAAACAGATGAATATCAAAATAAACTGAATCTACAAAAGTCATTGTAATAGTATTTGAATTGGTTAATACTTTGTGAGTTTTATAGTGAGAAACTTATTGATGCAGTGCCATTCCAAAACATGTCAAATACATGATGCGATTTTTTAAATTGATATTTAAACTAAACAATTTTGAAAAAAGTAGTTGGTGATAATATTGAGGATAGCCTCTTGCAAAATGAGATTTGGTGCGCTCATAAAGGGGTTCAATCAAAGTCAAAAAAATGTTACATTATTTATTAGATGAAGTAGATGATTGGGTAAATATTGGAGTGATTACGAACATAAGAGTTATTGGGGCTCATGTTATTGCAGCCAATTCTAGCTGGAAACAGAAAAAGGGTTGAGAAAATTTCGACTAATAAAAATTTAAGCCTATATGGAATATTGCTTTTTTGTAGATGTAAGCACCATTTCTCATTGATCTGTGTTACTTTTTCTTGAAATCACCAAAAGAGTAAAATAATCACTGTCTAGTGGCTATCTAACAGCTATTAAACTGGTCATTGCAAACATACATATAATTAGGTTTAGATTTTTAGTTTCCAATCCAAACGAATTTTACATGTACATGTTGCAAATCATTTTGTGTAAAAATATTCTAGAATTACCATATCCCATGCTAATGCAATGCTAAAAGAGTTCTCACATATTTCCAATCCAAAAACACATTAGCAGTCTTGTAACAAAAACAAATGTTCTTAACAGAAAATGCTTATGCATTTAATAACAGTTCAAGGATGGTATTTAATACATATCAGGTTTTGTTGAAAAAAATCGAATTTTGAAGTTAAACAATTTCGAGTAGTCGATGATGAAGTTAACAAGGTGAAACGCCACGTGGTCTTGATATCTTGACATGAAAAGCGTTTTTAGATGCTTAAAATCATCATTTGTGCAGTATGCTACCATGATTTACAACTACGCAAAAGTCTCAAAGTGAACGTTATCACTGAAAGTGTTGACGTGTGTTGCATCTGAGAATTAGAGTATCGACCGAAGTACGCTTCTATTTTGAAAGAATGAACTCTAACTAATGTGATTAAACACGTATGCAAATGAAGCTGGCCAAACTTAATTCAAATACAAGCAGAAATGATGATGATGATGACTGCTTGAATTATGCGCTCATCTTATCCGAGTACATGCTCAAAAGGTGGCGATAGCATTGTTCGGAGAGTTGCAGGCATTCTGTTAATTAAGTTTCTTAATTTAAGAATTAATAAGTTAATGTCATCTAGGAGGATTGAGGCAATTCTCTCACTAATATAATAATGTTTTTTTTGTGTTTTTATAAGAAAATGTATCACTTTAAATTGGTTTATAATATGATGAAATTCATTGTTATGTTGGGTAGAGAATTCATGTGAAAAATACAAAATCTATCAATTTTTTAAGAAAATTTATAAAGCATTAAAAAACTTGATGATCCGCAAAAATCTCACTTTTTCAATGGTTTTCAGAATAAAAGATATACTGAGAATACTCTTGATTTTACAATCATGCTAATATATTATGCTTGCCCTTGGCTAAATTTGCGATTAATATTACTAAGCTTTCCGGTCATCTTCGGGGTTGTTCGAGAAAAAGAGATAAGGAAAGAATGTAACTGCTGTTAAATGCTCAGTGAATGTTTTTTTCTTTTGAGTTCAAATTTTGAGAAAATAACCTTGCTTTAAGTAGCTCCACTGCAAAGGTTCACAAGGCAGCTCTAGAGATTTTAGCTAACATGTATTCTTCAGTTTTATTCTATGTTGGAGTATTACTAATTATTCTACTATAGATATGAATTTTAATAGAATATGGTTTATAATCACTTAGTGTTAACAACAGCTATCCTCAAAAACCCCAAACAACAATAGTCCACATGGTAACTTTCAAGGCTAAAAATCTGAATCAAGCTATTTCCGTTCCTATACAAAAGGAATATCCAAAGAGTATGTTCTAGATAAGCTTCAAGAAATGGTTTTATTATGTGCCACAATTAAATGCTGTGTTGCTATGAAAATATTATATTTTCAGGATTTTTTTAAAGGAATCATAAGAACTAATGCCTATCAACCGATCTATGAAGAAATAAACAATCAGTGGTTAATCAAATGCTGTATTAGGCGTACAAGTAAAACTAGAAATATTCTGAAATAATAATTACAATACACGGTATATTATGAAACCGCCTAAAATAATGGAATACAAAAGAAGCAATTTCAATTAAAACAAAACTTACGCCCGTCAAACTGAAGTTAAAACATTGATAATGAATTCCGTACCTTTCAACTTTAACTGCGTGCTTTCTGCAATATCTAACTAATGTTTGTTTTGCAGAGATTGCTCAACACGTACATTCAAACAAATGCAAACAAACTGCGTACAGTACATAAGCAAGCTTCAGCTTTGTGCAGCTAAGACATTGAGGAACTTCTAAAAAACTGATTCTGACAATGTTTAAATCAATGCCAGTAATAACCAGTTAATGGGTACATGTACATAATACAAAGAGTCTTAGTTACTATAAATAGACGATTGAAAGATTGAGACTTGTCAATGCCAGACTTGAACTCGTTCTGAACAGAGACCAGAAAAAACTGAGTCCTCAATTCCAAAATAGATAACTTCAAAAGCTCAACAAATAGGTTCATTGCAAAAAAGATTAATACAAATGGTTTCTGTTAAGAAAAAATGCTCAAATTTTAAAATTGTGTTTCGAGATGGGCTAAATAATGACAATGCTGTATTATTCTGACTAAGTCATATAATCCCTATCATATCTTTGAGTGGACTTAAATTGTAGTTGAGGACTCTACGCCGACTCGGACCCTAGATTCACAATGAACCATAAAATTGGCAATTATGCCATTTGACAATATCAATGACACAACGAATTTTGGGCTAGAATGATAGGTATTATTTATTGAAAAATCAGAAGAGTGAAATTATCTAAATACCACCTAGGTGTACAGTTCGCTAAATTATATAGTTGTAAAATTTCTAAATATTATAAGACTTAGTCACCTATGATGTCCAAACTTGTGTATGGATCTCAGATCCATGAATCTGGAATGGATCTGGATCTGAAAATGTAACCAATGGATCTCAGGAATGTTTGGTAGGTCCAAAATTTTAGTTCAATAATGGAGTCTACTAGAGCAGTTATTTAAAATTGCTGATGAATTGGATGCAGCAGAAGTTAATATTGTTATTAATACCAAAGTAATTATTTTTGCATGTGAAAATATGTTGTAAACCTCTAAAAGTAATCTATTTTACTCATCATTATACATCATTAGAATTCGAGTTGAATATGGTTTGAATTTCTAGTCAGATTTCTCCAATGTAGTCAAGATATTAGAATGCAAATAATTATATTTTTAAAATTTGTGTAAAGCTATAATATAACTAACAATTTAAAAGTTTCTACAATTATATTAATCAATATACTAATGAAACAAGAAAATATGAATTTACTCATTTGAATAAATATCAGATAAAAAAATTAAGAATTTCATAATTGGATTAACGTATGGGTATGCTAATATAATTTATTAAGGGTTTTTATTGCCCGCCCTCTGTCTCCAGTTAGAAAAGCAGATGTTCCTTTTTATATCGTATGACACTAGGAAAAGAAATATGGATGGTTTTCTAAGAAAACTGCCATCTTTAACTTTTGACGATATCTATCATACAAAGCCTATTGAGTCGAAGGTCAATAACTTCTATGAGAGAATGCGGGATGCTATGAGTTCGTTTCCCAGGCATACTATCATTTTTCATAAAAATGGAGCTCCATGTCTTACGTTAAAGATTAAGGAAATTAAGTATAAAAGACTACATGCACCTTCTACCCAAATTTTGGAACATTACTCAAAAAGCTAATCTCCGAGTGTGAAAAGCTAAAAAAAAGTTATTATGTGATAGATGTGTCACCCAAACACATGTGGAAAATTGTTAACTCTTTAAAATCTATTGACTCCTCTAAAAATTCTTAGCTAATTTTGATTCCGTTGTGAATGGCATAAATGCTCTTGAAATAATATTTTCTTTAGACATGAAACAAAATATGAAAGAAGAATTCGACGATAATATATCTAATAACTGAGACGATGACTGGATGCCTTTGACAACTCCTTTAGGTACATTTGCATATCTCAACTCAATTAAGTCCTCTAAAGCTCAAGGCTGTGATATGATTCCATCTATATTTTACAAATATGCTGCTGCTGAGATCAGTGACGTTCTATGCCATAGTATTAACTGCTGTGTCCTGGAGAGAAATGTTCCACTTGTCTCGAAGGAAACATTGTCAAACCTATACCAAAAGTTTCAAGACCTACTGTCAAAGACTTTAGACCAATCTCAGTTCTATCACTCCCTGCCAAATATTTGGAGCTCGTTATTTGTAAAGGTCTTCGTAATCGTATACAATCTCTGGATCCCGACCAATTCACCTATAGAAATAATTCATCGGCTACTTGGTCGAAACAATCAGTAGACGTTTAGATCAGAAAAACATCTCTTCCATCATTGTACAAGCTATAGATTTCAATAACACTTTTGATTCTGTCCGCACATCATTTTAATCAAGAATCTAACCAGCTTGGATTTTCCCAGAGATTTATTTAAGTGGCTGCTTGTATACTTATCTAATAAAAGTTTCTATGTCTATTTTCACTTTTCGTTGCTTTCTTGCTCTCAGACAATTCCTTTATTACTAATTTCACAATTGTGAATATCTACCTATCTATTTTTTTAATATATTTTTTATGTTAAGTTTTTATTGCTTTACTAATGTTTTTACAAATGTAAATAGGAAAATTGAGTGATCTTTTATAAATAAAAATCTATAAATGTGTTGGATATTCTTCCTTATTAATGCACTGAATTGCTGCTGGAATGAATGTCTTAGTATATAGTACTTTGTGTGATAGTGTTAATCTTAGTAAAGTTCTAGTACTTTCCATTCTGCTTTTCTGAAATCTTTTATTTAAAGAATGATTATGATCATTTAATATCTTTTTTGGTGTCTTTAGAAATTGCGAATTGAATGCATTATTAATTATTGAAAATAAATGATCTTGGTTTAGTTTTGAAATTTTGGCGAATAGTCTAATAGGTCTTTTTAAAATTTTAATGTTCTTTTTCGTAAATCCTGGTACAAATACTTCAGATGCATATAGATAATTTGGCTTGATTAACATATTGAATATATAAAATTTTTGGTCATTCTTCATATAGTTAAATAAATATAAAACTGATGATGCTATATAATTCACTTTTTTTTCGAATAGAATCAAAATGTTCTTCTCAATTCAGTTTATTATTTATGTATAATCCTAAATATTTCACACTCTTTGAATTAGTATTGATTTTTTTAATTTCGATCTTTTTTCTAATAGAATTTTTTAGATTGATTTTTTTACATTATGATGTACAAAAAATATTTCACATGATTTTCTAGCATTAATCCTTAGGTTTAATTCTTTAGAGTGTTCAAATACGTCTGTTTGAATTTATTGTTTGAATTTATTTTATCCGTGTATGCTGTAAAAAGTGGACCACTAAGTGATCCTCCTTGTGGAACTCCAACAAATACATTTTGTTCTTTTGTTCTGTTATTTATTCCGAATTTGACACATTGTTTGAAATTGAAAAATAAATTTCTTATCTATTGGCATAATTCTTTTGATATTGGATGTACTTGATTTAATAATTTATTTTGAAGTACTGTATTAAAGGCAATTGAATAATCAATGAATGTTAGCCTTACTACTGCTGTTTCCTTATTGCTAAGTGGTTAAGCTATTGAATCTATTGTACAGAATAAAGCATCAGTTGAATTTCTCTTCTTTTTTATAAGCAAATTGTAATGGATCCATAATTATTTTCATTTCTTCTTGGAACTTTTCTAATACAATAGAATCTAAAATTCTTCCAATCATTAGTTTTACTGCTATTGGTAGAAAAACTTTAGCATCTTTTACTTCAATGATTCCAGATCTTTTTGGCATTGGTGTTATTAAGGCATGTTTCCAATGATCAGGATAATCGTAGCATTCAAATGAATGATTAAATATTTGGGAAAATGGTGTTGATAATTCCTTACTGGATGTTTTTATCAGCCAATTTGGAATTTGCGAATTCCCAGGTGCAGAACAAACTTTAATCTTTCGAAATTCTTCACAAACATCTATCTCACTAACATTCATTAAAATTCCAAGTGGTTCTTTTATAACTATGTTGATCTTCATTGAATCTTGTAAAATAATTATTTAAGTTACTTGTTTCATTTAGATCAATTTTAAGATTCATTCGATGTTTAAATTTTCTTTTTATTTCAGATTGAAATTCGTTTTTGGTTAGATTTGAAAAATGGTCTTTTCGTAATTTTTTAACTAAATTTGTTTTTTCATTTTGCAATATGTTTCTTAAAGATTACTTTTAATAGACCTCAGTTTATTTCTAATAAGTGTTGCAAGTTTCTCACCTAGTATGTGACGTAGTCTTATTTCTAAACTGGCTTCAGCATTTTTCCATAGCGAATGAAACACATTCTTCAATTACTTGTGCTTGGTTTGTGATATTATAATTAGTAAAAATTTCTGTCAAATTTATTGTTTGTAAGTCATATCTTAGTTTATCAATATCATAATCAATATAATCTTTTCTAATAAATCTCTTTCGTGAAATTTTGTTTAGACAAAAGTGGTTTTATCTCTATTGCATAATGATAGATAATGTCGACCTTTCCAATAGGAGCGAAATTTTCACATTTATATTCATTATTTGGCTAACTATCTATCTATCTATAAAAAATGTATACATATTTTACTAAATATCAAACTCAAAACTTTCATGCAATAAATCTTGTCTATGCGAATATATAATATTTATTTAAATATTTAAGTCGATATTAAATTAAAAAGAAAAATTTATTTTTCAATGTATAAATTCAAACAGACGGGCCGATTAAATATTGTATTTAAGAGAGGCTCTAATTTTTGGTAGTGAATTTATCCTCACGCTATGAATGGTAATCATATTACTCTCGGTTAATTTATTCACGCTATCATAGTGATTAGTCATACATGTAGCTCTAACTCATTGCTTACTAGACGCCTTTGCCATAGCTTCCTATCAGTTTTTATTTGCAGTTTCGTAACCAGCTATAATTGACCACTCAATTAATACTATTTAACCCGATGCTAATATATATATATATATATATATATATTAAATAAAATTTTGAAAAAATTAACCAGATTTGTCAACGACCCGAGCCGTGCACAGTATAGAATACAAAGTGAGCCTTTTTAAACAAAGAAAATTTGTTTGATTATGCAGATTTTTTTATTTTTCCATTCAGTATGTCTTTCTTAGAATCTTATTTATAAAATTTTTATTAAGTAATAGAAAGACTATGTAAAAAATTATTTGAACACAATATTTTAAAAAATATCCAGCTAAAGCGAGCCTCATTGAAAGATTTTGCTTGGCCAGCAAAACTTATTCAAAATTTAAATGAGCCGAGCCGAGCTTGGAAATTTCGGTTCGTTGACAAGTCTGAAATTAAGTTAAGCCTAATTTCGACATTTTATAGAAAAGTTTCACATATGTAATTTGCAGTAATGAAAATGTTATTCTCGTGTATAAGTGTGTACTGGTAAAAAATTTCGAGTAGGAGTAAAGAAGAAATTTTGGACGGGCGGGTACGGTACAAAAATATTTTGCCCGAACATCATTAATAGATGGTGTGTTTTTATATATTGAAGTATAAAAAGCAAAAATAGAAAAAATAACAAATAGCAATTTTCATTACATTGTAGTTAGTCGGAAAATTATAATAAGAGTTGAGATTGCGTTAAATTTTCTTGTAAACAAAGCATTATTACATCGTCAAGAACATCATTCAATTGCATCAAGGTTTGGGGCTTACAACGTATCACTTCAAAATCGGCATACTCCCAGAACCAGAAATCAAGTGTTTCAAATATGGGGAAAATGCGGGCCAAATGTTTCGAGCTTTTCTAGTGATGCCTCGGTCTCCAAACTTTTCCTGGAGAAAATTCATTCAAGCCTCCGCTGTGTGAGGTGGGACTCCATCTTGCATAAACCATTAACCTCTTCTTGTAGCTTTACCACGTAGGTCATGACCAAACAACAGTCTTCATCATATTCAGATAAATAGAATTAACAGTGGCAGGAATGTACGTCGACAAATCCACACCATACCATGAGATTTAGTATGAAGTGACTTTTACAGGAGACAACTGAATTGGGATTTACGGGGGACCACTAATACTGGCGCACATTTTGCTTATTCGGCACTTGATTAAAAGTAAACAACTTTTCATCACTCCAAATACCATTATCATCTTGATGAGGTATGCCGCGATTAACTTCTGCCTAAGGGTCGCAATCATTGCTGGTAATAACACGGAGTTGTTTTTTATTAAGAAGTCAACGAGCCAGTTATAGACAAAATGAGGGAGATCAAGACTGTGAATCTTGTCGAAAAGAAGGCGGTGATTGACTAAGTAAAAAGCTTTGCGAAAGTCAATTTAGAAGGTTCGGACGAACTGATAGTCAGTTTTGTCTAAATTTCTCATATGCTGCGCAAGGCAGTTTCAGTAGAGCTGTTCTTTGTGAAAGCAAATTGATTCCGATTTATTTTTCATTCAAGTGAAATGCCAAGAAAATGTCTCACGATCAATCTCTCAAAAACGCAAGTAATCACCGGGTTGATGGAGATTGGGCCAAAATCAGAAACTTCTTTCGGGTCTTGAACTTTCGGCAGTGGTTCAGGGACGCATTCAGAATATCAGTAATGATAGCAAACTTTTTGAGCAGCCAGTATAGGAGACCATCAGGACCGGTAGTTGTCATTTTTAATTTACTCTAGGCATTATAAATCTCCAGGACACTAAAAGAAACAAAATCATGAGGAGGACGCTTGAGTTCAAGTTTCACATAATTTTTACAAAATATTGATGAAGGTCTTTAGCCGAAAATAAAGACTCTCTCTTATGATTTGATTTACGAAAACTTTTAATTTTATCCCACCAGAAGATTTGGATCCCTTGCAATTCTCGTTCAGCATTTGAGACTTTCGCTTTTCAATAATCAGCCCTATGTCTCTTGACAACACTGATGCATCGCGAAGACGTCTTCTTTTGAGATAATACGATCGCTTTCTCAGCATACTCTTGATGAGAGGAGAAACATAATAAGGATCTCTATCTGAAACTTGCACCTTCTTCAGCGGCATACACTCATTCATTTTATCAGTAACTGTCTGAACAAAGTTATTATAAATATATTATTATATATTAAAAGTATATATATATATATATATATATATG
>CABFPE010000279.1:999312-1023247 GCA_900660155.1 Hofstenia miamia | reverse complement strand
TCATTAAAAAAAGAAGAGATGTTTGTAGAGATTTGAATTTAAATAACATAGATAGCATATGCAAATGAATTTGATAGAACGGAGTTAGTATTTTATATTTATTACGATATACTGATGCTTCGTCATGCTTTTTTGCAAAGTTTAGAGTTTTTACACACCAATTAAATGTCTTTGATAGAAACATATGATGTTTCGAATTTAGGTTAGTTAAAAGAAAGGAACAGTATTGAAAATGAGACAAACAGAAAGCATGTATTAGTTGTTTATGATAATTGCTACACATTACATTGCGTAAGTAATAAAGATATCTAATGCCTGCAGTCATTTTTGAATCTTATTCAGCAGAAATTTTTCAAATTGTAATTCATTATCTATCTCCACTCCTAAATAGCTGACTGATTCACTTTGCTTTATTGACTCATTATTAGAGTAACTATTTTTTGACCTAATAAAATNATCTATCTCCACTCCTAAATAGCTGACTGATTCACTTTGCTTTATTGACTCATTATTTATCTTTAATTCTATATCATTTATTAGATTTCTTTGTGCTTTCATTGAAAAAATTATAAATTGAGTTTTTTCAATATTTAGTTTCAGTTGATTATTATTTTCTATATCTGTTTGGAGGTTTTTTGTAGCATCAAAAGCATTTTTTTCTGTACTTATTTGGCATGTGTCGTTGGCATGTTATTATATCATTTACAAAAATTGCAAATAAAATAGGGTCAAGTACAGTACCTTGGGGCACACCACGGTCAGTCGTAACATAACTTGATTTTTTACTGTTTAATATTACACGCTGCTGTCTATTTTTTAAGAACTTAAATGATTAAATTAATTGAGTTAACACCACAATTATAATTTATAAGCTTGTCTTGCAGGATATCGAAATTCATTGAATTGAATGCCTTACTTAAATCTAGTAATGCTACACAACTGCAGTTATTATGAGATATATTAGAATTAATTTGTTGCGTGATCGATAAAATTGCTTCCTGGGTGCTATGCCCAGCACGAAAACCAAATTGCTTATTCGATAGGATGTTTTCAGATTTTAGGAATGCGTTTATTTGAATATACCACAGTTTTTCAAAGAGTTTGCTAAAAGGATGTGTAATACAAATGGGTGTATCATTTTTTGTGTTTAAGTTGTCAACTTTTTTATACATGCATATAGGAGTTATATTTGATTTTTTTAGTAAGTCTGGAAATTCACAATCAATAATACATTGATTAAATGCGACTAATAATTGTTCTCCAAAAATAGGAAAAAAATGGGAGATTATAAGAAGTGGTTGATTTGTTGGTATCAAGATTTTTAACAATATTTTCTAATTCATTGATTGTAGCAATTCTAAAGGAAAATTGTTTTGATTGTTTGCGATTAACAGAATTTTGATTTTTCTTATAAGATGGGAAATTGAAATTTCAAAGTTCTTTGAATGTTGAATTTAAATGATTTAGTATTTGAGTTTTGTCTGTAACGGTAGTATTATTGATGTTTAATTCATTTATTTCAGATGAAAGACCTTTAGATTTTTCAATAAATTTATGAATGTATCACCATTTTTCTCGAGAAGAATTTAATTGATGAAAGAATTTTTGCTGAGCTTTAGTTAAATTTTTTGTTCTTAATTGCTTAATTACTTTATTTTATTTTTCGTAATTGGTCCAATTAGTCTTTGTTGGGTCGGATATTGCAAGATCAAATAATTCTCGTTCATAGACTAGACATACTAGTTCATGGACTTGATCATCGTCGGTGTTTGAAAATGGAAATTTAATTGCTTTAGCCTTAACCCGACACTTCTTAATTGGGACAACAGTGTTTAATGCTTTGTAGATTTCTTTTGCAATGTAATTAATTATTTGAGGTCCAGAATTTAATATGTAAATATAGTTAAATGGGGTGTTTTTAAGGCCTTTTCCATTTTTTCATCAGAGTAAGATAAATAGTCTCTTGCATTTATGATTTTAAATTGCTTGCTTTTAGTAGTTTTGTTACTAATACATGTACACAGTGCATGATCACTAAATGATTCAAACATTAAAGATTTGAAAGTAATTTCAGAATTAGTAAATAAGTAAACAATAAAATTGTTCAAACGAGTTGGACAAACCGTATTTACACAATGAAGGTTACAAGTAGCACACATTTCATTTATAGAATTTCGTTCATAAGAGTTAAAGTAAGTAATATTAAAGTCACCGAATATATTTAGAGAGTTATAATCATTACATATNTCATTTATAGAATTTCGTTCATAAGAGTTAAAGTAAGTAATATTAAAGTCACCGAATATATTTAGAGAGTTAAAATAATTACATATTTCACAACAGACATCTTAAACATTCTCAGACAGAATAATGAAACAGAATCAATATTGAGAAGCAAGATACAATTACTAATGCAAAAAGTCGCAGAATTAGAACAACATGGTGAAAATGCACTAAGTGAGCTCAAGATAGAGATGGAGAGTCGGTTAGAAAGTCAGAACAAAGATTTCCAAAACTATATCAAAACATTAACAAACCAATTGGCAGAGTCCAACAAACGTTTTCAGGGGTTAAATGAAAGATGGGAGAAAACATGACAACAACTGGAAAACCAAAATAGACAATTAATTTAAGAGAATGACATACAAGCCCAAGAGTTAGAACAACTCAAAGATGAACTCAGACTAACAGAAATGGGCAGAGAAGAAGACTGCGAAGCACAGGAGCAAGAATTAGAAAAACTCAGACACAAACTGAGAACAATGCGGCAGGACGAAGGGGAAAACCAAAAAGGAATATGAACCCATGAAACAACAATCAAACAAATAAAGGAAAGGAACTTAAGAGCGTCACCAATCAACTTCAAAAAACAGTCAAAAGGTTTTGACGACAAAGACAAAGAGTATGAGAAAAGAAAAATCATCAACAAAATCATGAAAGTGGTAATGGATCAATTCAGAATAAGTGAAAATATAAATGCATGAAAGAAACTGACTTTTGAAAGCTCTGTATTACCCAAGGATACCAACAACAACATGATACCATGTAAGGCAACTTTGCCAAAATTTAACAGAAAAGTCCATAGCTATAGTCCAACGTTCATCAAGTGGCTTGAGATGTTCAAAATTACGATGGCAGAGAGAAGGGTAAGTCAGCAAGCAGCAGCTGCAGGATTCCCACTATACCTTACAGTGGCAGCATCTCAACATTACTTATTGCTGGACACTGACACAAAATGAAACTATAAACTACTGATTGGAGATTTCACTGAGTACTATTAAAACGAGAGTTTTAAAAACCAGTACCAAATAATATTGAACTTGAGAAAGATGAGGAAAACAGACGATATAAGAAACTATATCCAACAAGTGGAACAACTAGTAACACTCAGCTCCAGAGGAAACAAATACTCAAAATACGACCTCTTCTCACATATTTGCAAAGGAATGCCCAAGAACATTAGAACACAGTTTGAAATCAAACGTGATGTCGACCATAAACTAGAAAAGATGATAAGAAAGGCAGTGGACATACAAGCAACAAATGAAAGCAATGCCTGCATCTATCCAAAGGCGCTATGGCACAAAGAAAAACCAACAGAATGGCAAAACAACTATAAGATACGAACAACAAACACCAAACCCTACAACTAAAATAAAATGGAAAAATATATTAGGATTAAAGGAAAAGAAGGAAATGTGAAGAAAGTAAGAGAAAGAGACATAAAGTGCTATAGTTGTGGAAAGAAGGGGCACAGAAAAGATGTGTGCAAAAAGCAAATCAACATGATCAGAGAGGAAGAGGCATACTACAAAGACAAAGATGTGATTGAATCTGACTCAGAACTGGTTGAGGACACACAAACTGAGGATGAATTGGAAAACTAGCTCTAGCACTGTCCCCAAAAAACCAAACACCAATAATGATTATGACGAATTTGTATAATATTAATACAATAACAATAATGATAAATGGAGTGATGACAAAGGCGAAAATTGATACAGGAGCTGTGACGTCCATCATAACTGATGAATGCACAACAAAACTGGGGTTTAACTGGGAGGACCTGGAACAATTGAACAAAAGGCTAATTAATGCATCTGGAGAATACATAGACATGAAGGGAAAGTTAAATGCAGTACAAATCAGAATTGCAAACACCACCTTTGAACAGTCACTAGTAGTAATAGACACTCATAACAGTTTATTACCATACAAGGTGATACTAGGTGATTACTTTTTAACAAAAAATGAATGTGTAATAAATTACTCAAATAGAACAATCAAGGTAAAGGAGGAGGAAATCAAAATCAAAGAACAAGAAGACAAGCGGTCAATGATAATATTTGAAGTAGAAGAAGATATGAAGGATGCATAAAATCCAAACAGGAGAGAACATTAAGGCGGGCATAGTGATTTATGACAACAAAGGAATTAACTCAAGTGTGTGTGCCATAAAAAATGGAAAGGGAAGGATACTGATACTAAATGCCATGAATCTCAATGTCAACATGAAGAAAACCAACATGAGGATATTCAGAAAATATGTCAAGTCTAGAATCAAAGCAATTTGGAAGGTGATGGAAGGCATTGATGAGCAGAGTAGTTTGTATGGTTGATCTGAAGAGGTACAAACAAAAACAGGAGGTACTCTACACAGCTGACTCAAGGGTGAATACAAGGCACCACAGTTACTAGAAGAGGAATATCAACTCCTGAATGGGAAGCAATTACAACAAATCAGAGAAGTGCTAGAGAGACATAAACAAATATTACACTATGGAGAGATAAGCATGGGACAAGTGATAGGCAAGACGCACAAAATAGTCACGACTATGAATAAACCAATAAAACTGCAGTGAGATGAGTACCACAGCAGATGAAAGACAAATACAACAGGATACTGATTGAGCTGATTGACAACAAAGTAATCTGACCTAGCAAGAGCCCATATGCCACACCTATGGTATTTGTAAAACAAGGAGAAAAGTACATGCTGTGCATAGACTTCCAGAAATTAAACAAAGTAATGAAGAAAGACTCTTACCTGCTCCCAAGAATAGAAGATATGCTGTATGAAGCAAGCAAGCACAAATACTTTATGTTGATAGATCTATGCAAGGCATATTGGCAGGTGCGGATGGAAGAGGAGGACATTGAGAAAACAGCATTCATCACACCATACAGGCTGTATGAGTGGATTTATATGGTGTTTGGATTGTGTAATGCACTGGCAACCTTACAGAGGTATATAACAAAAGTACTAAGGAACAAAGAACATAAAATGGAACAAGGTGTAAAGCCATACATAGATGACATCATCATAATGAGTAACACCATAGAAGAACACCTTGAAAAGCTGGAAAGGACACTCTTGATCTCAGAAAAAGCAGGATTGTGAATCAATGGAAATAAATATGACATACTGAAGGAGAAGATCATATTCCTGGGCAAGTAATAGAAAAAGGGCGGGTATGTATGAAGGATAATGAGAGAGACATGATCTGGAAGATAGAGAAACCAAATAATAAGAAAGACCTACAGAGGATAATGGGGTTATTCAACTACTATGGAACATTCATACCTAATATCAACAGGAAAACTGCCAAAATGACATGACTAATGAGAAAAGCAGTGCCTTTCATATGGACATAGCAGGAACAAGAGGAACTGGACAACATAAAGGAAGAGCTGGCAAAATTGCCATTGTTGAACACGCCAGATTACAATGGAACATTTATCTTGGGACTGTGATGCAAGCAAGGGACAAATGAAGAATGACAAAGAGGTGCAGATACAATTCTTCAGCTGCAAACTGAAACAGAGCAAAGAGAACTACAGCTCAACAAAATTGGAGATGCTGGCCCTAATTGAAAGCATCAAGAAATTCAGGCATTTTTTAATTAGATGAGAATTCAAGGTCTGCACAGATAACAGTGGCCTGGCATGGCTGAAGAAGTTCTTGTTAGATAAATCAGGAATAGTGTTGAAATTGATCAAGTACCTAAATGAATTTACTTTAACCATTGAATACCAGAGAGGAACACTGCACACTAATGCAGATTTTTGGATGGCACTCCCAGAGTACAAAAGAGATGCAGCCAATGAAGATGGTGAAAAGAAACAATTTCAATTCCTACCACTCATGGAATACAAAGGACTACCCGAAATAAATGTTGATAGAAAGGGACAAGCAGTCCTACCAATCATGATTAAGGAAGAGATATCAGAGGAGGAGATCATAGAGAGGCAAAAGGATGATGTAATATTGAATGAAATCATGAAAAAATTGAAAGAGCCACAACTAAAGCTATCAAAACTAACAGTAAGTTACTATGAAAGATTCAAATGGAAGACAAACAAGAATGGACTCTTATACATGGAATTACAGAACAACAGGATTGCAATCCCTGAATATTACAAAATGCAACTGATAAGGAAGATACACAAGAAGGGCCATCTAGGCATCATGCAGACAGAAAGCACTTTCAATGCAAGGTTCATTATGATGGCAGTAAGAAAAGTCACAGAGGAAGTGATTAACAAATGTACAACATGCCTTCTAAATAACAATCAGCACTTCCCAACTCAGAGAGCACCAATAGAAAAGATCATAGCAACACAGAGTAATGAAATCATGCACATGGACTTGGAGATGCTGTTGAGAGACAAAGAAGGATATCAACACTTGCTACTAATGGTGGATAACTTTACAAAAAACACAAAAATTATCCCAATGAAGAACACAACAGTGGAAACAATTCAACAATAGTAATGAAAGAATGGATCCTGAAGTTCAGGCCAATGGAGACAATAATTACAGACAAAGGCCTTCAATTTGAAAGTGGTTTGTTTCAGGAAATGTCATGACTATTGGAAATAGTAAGTGAAAGAACAACAGCATGCCACCCACAAGTGAATGGCGCAGTGGAGCAACTGAATAGGACATTGATAAAGTTGATAAGAGTCACAACATCAAGGTTAGGAGGACAAAAGTGACAAAATGTAATCAAGATGGTTGAGTACTTCTATAACACGTCCATACACTCAACAATGGACATGATGCCATTCAAGATGATGTTTAGAAGAGAAGCCACAATGTCACTCTCAATGTAATACTTCAACTACAGTGAAAAAATGGACAATGAGTACATGAATCAACTAAGGACCCAAATTACTCTGATACATGAAACAATGTACCATAACATCAAGAAGTCTGCCATGAGACAGCAATGGAATTACAATAAAAAAATTTACAGTCATGCATATAAGATAGGCGACTGAGTATAGTCATTCACACCTGTAAAGCTAACAGACATGAGCCAGGTCAGAAAACCTAAAACAATTTGGTCAGGACCATATACAATAACTCAGGTATTACCAAATAATGAGTATGTGCTAAACAACTGCAGGTTATTGCATTTTCAAAACCAAAAAAGAGCAATGGCAGACATTAAGGAAACTAGATTAGATGAAAATGCTGAATTTAAAATAAACTGAATTAATGGAAATGAGATTATCTATGATATGAACAAGCCAGATAGTTTACTGGAAGAAGATTTTGACAAAAGAGTTCAAAACAAATACTGGTAATGAAACCTTACAACTGAGAGTACTGCCAAGAAGGGCAGCAAGATATAAATATGTATATGACCCCAAAGTATGGTATTTAAACTTACTTACTGAATTTAGGCAAATCAAGAGAGATGCAACAACTGAGAAGCAAGAGGGTATGCAAAAATCAGAATGCATAGGAAATGACAACATCCAACCCACAAAGGAGAATATGCAGGAGTTCTCAAACTGGATGTTGATTGACTAATTGAAGGCATAGAGTGAAGAGGCGTCCAAGTAGTCCCCAATGCTAATTCAAGGGCAGGGAGACACATGGAGTTCCAGGGGAAGGTGTAAGTGGAGATGAAATGCCTCTCCCATTAGAGATCTGCAATGCAAATTTGAGGGTAAGCAGAGAACCAATGTTACTCCCAGAGATCTGCAAAGCTGATTTGAAGGGCATTCAGAGAACTGAGGCAAAGCAGCCCAAATTTCCCTCCAAAAGTCCACAACGCTGATTTGAGGGTGGTGTGACACATGGTGTTCCAGGGGAAGGTGTAAGTAGGGGAAGAACTGTACATATATGAAAGTGATTCAAGGCTGATGTATCTATGGAACCCACAGCTGGTCAAATGCTGAAAGAATCAAGTGTGAGCCAATTAGACTGCAACTCAGCAAAGACTATCAGCATTACTCACTTGAATGTGAGCTGAGCACCAGTAGATCACTAAGGATTACTCAGCTACACGTCCCCTCAGAAACAACATCAGAAAGAACAGTCTGTTCAAAAGAACAAAAACACAGGATGTTGAAAATAGACAGAGAAACCCTGCACTCCTATTTCATGGGAACTCTAAAAATGAGAAATAACACATACAAAAAGCTTTCACTCAAAACAAAATCTCACATCAGGAGAATATTGAAAACAGAGGGCAGCAATCTACCAATTGTATTAGACGCCAAAACAAGACCAATGGTAAATGTCATAATATGCTACCCAAGAGAACTGAATGAGACACCCAAGAGACCATACATGTGCCGTACAGTGCACATAACATTCAATGAGAATTTCACACTTGAGACAGTACAAGGAATCATGGCTTACATTGACCAGATAGCCAGATCAACATTGACAAGGACAATTTAATGATAATTCATATTTTAAAAGAAAAGGAATATAACAAGAATTTGGAGAAACAGCTAGATCAAACATTCAGGATGGCAAGAGTCTAGCAGATACACATAGTAATCATCACAAGAACAACTCTAAGTGAAATCCCTGACTTTTTGCATGATCTAGCCATGTGGGTAGAAAACGTGTTTCCATGGAAGAAAGAAGTGACAGACACCAAAGTATCAGAGCTAATATGCTTTGACCTGCAACTTGATTATTGGGTAGCAATCTGTAATCTGATGGTGGATCCTTGCATAGCAATAGATCTATTTAAACAAAGAAAACAATCGAATTAATGACAAATGCAGAAGGTGTGTAGAAAGCCAATACATTATTTATCAAACAAAGACAGGAGAACATCAAACAAATAGAAGAGATATGGAAACAAATGAAGCTACAGAAGAAGATGAATAAACAGTGGCCAGAAATAAACATAGAGGCGCCATCTAAGAAATACCACAAAATGAAAGAGGTGGCACTAACAGAGATAAATAGAGCATATGAGCTGAACATGAATAAAGATTTTAAGAATATGATATTTGAGGAGAAAAATGCACTGGAAATTTGATTCAGGACATCCGCATGGCTAATAGCAATATTCACAATGGAAGAAAAAGATCTTTGGCTACCAATATCTAAAGCAGGGAGACACAGACTCATAAAAACAAAAAAGTACAAAATTGTGATGTCCCTGATTAACACACAAACAAAGAATATGCTACTAAAAGGACACGTTGAGAAACTGACATCCCCCAAAAGGTCAAAAAAGCCTATGCAGATAATCGAGATGATGATATGCAGACTCATATTAAATAAGAGCCCAATGTGAAGAACATCAACTGTAGAAATGGGATAGTGCTAGAGGAAGTCACACTATTTGATGAACCCATTAGAAAGTACATGTGGGGTGCCACATCAGAAATGTGGCTGAGGCAGGTTGAGATGGAGTCTTGGATAACAACAAAAAAGATTATAAAAAGGAAAATTGTTAATACCAAAGAAGTAGTCAGGATGATGAAAGAGAAAAATGCACAACAAATGCTAGAAGAAGAAATGAGGTGATATGAAAAAGAGAGCCTGAGATGCATATTCATGAAAATAATTAAGAGTGCAGAACTGATGCAAAGAGGTGGGCTAACAGAACCATTCAATGTCTGTGAGATGATTACAAAGATACAAATGGAAATTCTTGAAGAGGAAGAGTTATTGACATCCACACAGCAGAACCTATCCTTGAAAATGCAACACCAAATGGATCCAATTAACATAGAGAAATGGGGAACTACCAGCCTGGAAAGCACAATGGAATGGATCAATACATATGACAAAAGATTCCTGGTTGAAATAAAAATAACAAAGGAGACAAAAGAAATTCGCTTCAGAAACTACCAAAAAGCTAAAGAAGAACAAATGATCACATTGATGAAATTAATGTTCACAGAAGCATTCACAAGAACAGGACTGGACGAACAATATAAGCTTTTTCTACAAAGATGTTGCAAATACCAGGAGCCTTTGGAAAGTATTCACATTCTTTTATCCAAATACATGGATACACAGATGATGTTGATGATAGCAATAAAGGTGATCCACTTGTATCAAAAGTACTATGAAATATTTTTTAGAAAAATGAATGAATTATGAGAAATCACACCAATATCAGAAAACATAAAAGATAACTTCACTGTGTTACCCCAAGAATGGTCGCCGTTTATGGAATGGCCATACATGCCTAGTCAAAATTTGTAAGCTTATAGAGAGAGAGAGAAAGAGAGAGAGAGGGAGAGAGAGAGAGTACAGTAACCACAGAAAGGGAAGCGACACTAAAAATGACAAAACAGCCAGAATTCACATCAACAAGCTGGAGTGACCCAAAAGCAGAAGTAATAATAAGAAAAGTAGATGAACTAGTACATGGAGAGAGAGCTGTGCTGAAAAGAATGCAAGCTGAGGGGGGCGTGCAGCATAATCAAAGAATTAACTTAACACTGCTAAAGAAGAACAAATAAGAGATTAGTCAGTCAAGGAAGATTATCATCAAATTATGATTAAATTAATATTAATTGTAAATCAAATTCAATTTAAGTTTATCATCATTAATTTTGTATAATGGAACTAAGAAACAACATTTACCAAATAGTACTTGTTGAAACAATTTGGCAAAAACAAAGGGGGCAATATCACTTCCACTATTTTTCAGCCATTTTGGCAGACGATTCAAAATTCAAAATTGACAGGTACTTTTGGATCTGGTACTATAAATAGAATGAAATCATTTGGAAAAATGTTGAAGTAAATTCTTTGAAAATCTTATCTTTAGATATAATTTGGTTTGCTTATTATTTCACAATGTCAAGCTAAACAGCAAATGCATTAGTAGTGGCGAGGGCACACATTGGGAGCGATTCGAGGTTCCTTGATCCAAGCCACGAAACTGAATTTAGGTTAGGGGTACCATTAGGAGTTTTTCTCCATTTAGCTGACCATTGATTCTTTTCACAACATGCATTAAATAATGAAACTATGTAGAAATGGTTGGATAACCAATCGTAGGTTACTATATTTTCTATTAGATAGACTACGTAGGTTACCTATAAATAGTCTGATAATGAGATCGAGCATGTATTACTAATTAAATGTAAGTTAGGAAGCTGCAAGTAATTATCTAGTTAATTATTTGAATTATTTAAAGCCAATAATTTTTGGTAATGGCTAAATAAATATTTATTAAACTGTTAGTGACATTGCCTGGTTGAAAGTACAAATTACACATTACAAATTGAGCTTAAGTCAGTTACATCCAGCCTTGAGGGTTGCACTGAGTTAGGATAGGGAACACATAAACTACTTCATTGAGCTGAGACTTGGAAACAACCCATCGAGGATGAAGAAGATTACTTGTTGGAAGGTTTGGAGATTGAAGTCGGCCAGAGGCCTTATGAAAGATCAGTATATTGGAGAACTGCAGCATTGAGTCCGCACCTAAATAGTGCTCGATTACTTTAAAGTTAGTTAAAGTTAATTAAGTGTATCAATGGAATAAAGAGTTAGTAAAAGTACATCCCTACCCGCACTTAATGCTGGAATGCATTCAAAAGGAATCAATCAATGTGAGTTAGAGCTTGGTAGCGGATGCTACATAAGTTCTTGTTTAGCATTAAACCAAGATATTTTATTTCACTCATCAAGGAAAATTCCATATTTTGCAACGTGTTTTGCTATTAACAATTGATAGCAATTTTGGGTTTTTAATGTTGAAATGGCTAAAACAAAGAATCACAGATTTCTTTTCATTTATAATGAGATTGCTTTGCTTAGACAATCTAACTATATCGGCAAAATTATGTGTGAAACAAATATCATCACTTTCACAAGATGACACTAAAATTTCTCCTGTGATGCATGTGTCATCGGAATATCTTTCAATTTTCGATTCTGTAGGATATGTGATTTTCTCATTAAAGAATCCATTTGTAAGGTATGCGAATAACATACTAGACAGTGATTACCCTTCAGGTACTCCTATACTCACGCTAATTTTATTTAAAAGTTTGTTACATTCATATTCAACATTTTGATTGAACCCAAGAAGTTATGGTTTTAAAAATTTCGTTAACAATGGCGATTGCAGTTAATGCTTATAATGCAACTTATCTTGCAGTACAGTATTGTATGCACTACTATAATCGAGAAAAGCAACTTTTATAATTTTTGTCTCTAAAATTTAAAGATGCTGTTACACTGTCTATTAAAAATATTCTGCTTATAGCCGAATTGGTTGATATCTAAAATATTAGCGAGTGCACTTGTGTAATAAGATACTATCAATGAATCTAAGCAATTGGCGTTTCTGTTATAGGCCTAAGATATTTATAATTATTTTTATCCGGGCATTGTACTTTAGTAATTGGTGTAATAGAAGCCGCTTTCCACTTAGTTGGGTACCAAAATTCTGAAATTCACTTTTGGACAGGTCTTTAGTGAATTTGTTTTCTACCATCACTTCAGCGATTACTAGGACATTTGCATAGTCTCCAAAATAAAAGAGTTCATCAACGGCTTCTCGATAGTTATTATATGAGGTAAACCTCGTGTTGAGTGACATTGCTTCCTTTTTGATAATTTAATCCTAGGGATTATTGGCTGTTGGCGTATTTTCATTTCAGCATATAATTACTCAGTTGTACATTTTTTTATTTGTTTTCCCTTTCTTTTTTAACATGTCTATTTATCTTTCTTTTAAGGATGTTTATTATATATATATATATATATATATATAAAACATTTAGAATGTTATAATGTGAATAAAATTTCTTTTCATATTTTTGCTACTCGTAAATGTTTTGTTTTAATGTAAAATACATTTTAAATTGAACCACTATGAAATCTTTTTGCTTAAGAAAAAAACTTTTATAAAGTATGTCACAGTTCCAACAATGCCACTCAGATACCATACAAAACAATCATTTTTAGTTTCTCACTGTATTCATTGCATTACATTACTAATTTTATTGTAAATATGTATGTTCATTCTAATTATATATATAAAACCTCTTATTATTTTTAATATTAAAGAAGTTTTGCAGAAAACATTTTAAGATTAAAGCTATCATAGATTAAGTTAGCATTCTAGCAAAACATTATTTTATTATTGTTCCTGATTTTGTCTTATATGTGAAATGCTGCGTCTGGCAAAAATTCAAAATACCCTAATATAATTAAGCTTGTAAATAAGTCAAAAGAGTAGTGTTTTTGGAGTCAGCTAGTCTGGTTTACTTTCAATCACTGGCGTAGCTACCGGGGCCTAGCCCCCCTCTAATTGGAGCAGAATGAACCTATTACTATTAATATTGTTTAGTTAAAAGATTAATAAATGGTCAATGCCCTTATTTAAATAACTTTCACATCAAATTTAATATGCAATTAACAAGAACTCCGCCACACGTTAAATTTATTATCTAAAACATGACATGCATTCATATATATAAATATATATATATATATATATATATATGCATATATATATATATGTATATAGTTGTATATAAATATACATATATGTACATATATACATATTTATATATATGTATATATATGTATATATATAAATTTTAATTGAATCAATTTATTGCCCCTCCAGGAAATGATTCTGTCCCTCCTGATTTTTTATTCTGTCTTCGCTACTGCTTCCAATGTACACATTTTCGCTAATTAACTCAAGACTTTCATCAGGTGATAAACCTTATCAACAAAATAATATCAAGTGAAATATTTTTTTGTTGTGCTGTGCTAACGTAAAAGTGAGTTATATGTGCTGAGCGAATGTTTCAAATTGGAAATGGCTTTGCTATCACATAAATAATTAGAGAATCACATTTATTGAATATATTGATATATTAATTCATATGGCTGATAATTTTGCTGTGTTACCTCAAGAATGGTCGCTGTTTATGGAATGGCCATACATGCCTAGTCAAAATTTGTAAGCTTATAGAGAGAGAGAAAGAGAGAGAGAGAGAGAGGGAGAGAGAGAGAGAGGGAGAGAGAGAGAGAGTATTGTAAATTGTATTGATATCACAAGCAATTATCTAGATTTCAGAACGATTTTGAAACATTCAGAGTCAAATTTTATAATACAACAATTTTTTGTTTGTTTTCCAATACAACTAGCTTTGTTAAGCGCAAACATTGAAAATGGAAAAAAAAATTAATAGTATTTGTTTGCAATCTACTATTACAGATGGGGAACAACGTCATCTTTGGCATTTGTTTTCTATCAACTGAAGTTGCTTTCAGTAAAGTTTTGGACAACACTTGTAAATTGCGATTCTATCAAAGTATTGTGTTTTTGCTCCAAACAAAGTAAAATAAATATTTACCCATAGAACTATGAATGTAAGATATATGACTTAAAACTAGAAGTTTTTTGAAACTCAATATAATTATTGTATATGCAACAATAAATTTATGGATGTCCATTGAGGCCATATTTTTAGGTTTTACCATAAATTCGTTTGCTAATATACAATTATAGTATTCATAATATATTACATAATGGTACCCAATGGCGACGCAAGTGAGGGGTAGCTGTCCTCTTAAAATTGATAAACAATAAAAATGCTCTTAGTTATTTAGTATGTTAGGTAAAATATGTACCTTGCACCTCTGCACCTAAAGAAAATTCGTTCCGCCCTACTGATGGTACCATATCATAATCGGCACTAGTGAATCAAAGTCAAAAAGAGGTTTAAAACACTTTTCCCATAGATTACTATTATATATATAAAGATACTTTAAGGAACCAACGCAAAACATTAGCAATAATTAATTGGGGTGCTATAACTGCGAATGGGCGTGCTGGTCTGCATTTTGTTTCTCACAGCAAAACAGTCACAGCCAAGACCTACCGCAAAATAATTCAGGAGAAAGTTCCCAAGTTTATGCAACTTCACAGAACATCTGTACTACAACAAGATGGTGCTGATTGCTACAGCACCAAAGTTGTGAAACAGTGGATTGCATCACAAGACTTTCAGGTGCTTGAAAACTCCCCCAGACCTCAACTTCATAGAAAATTGCTGGCANTTGTAAATTGTATTGATATCACAAGCAATTATCTAGATTTCAGAACGATTTTGAAACATTCAGAGTCAAATTTTATAATACAACAATTTTTTGTTTGTTTTCCAATACAACTAGCTTTGTTAAGCGCAAACATTGAAAATGGAAAAAAAAATTAATAGTATTTGTTTGCAATCTACTATTACAGATGGGGAACAACGTCATCTTTGGCATTTGTTTTCTATCAACTGAAGTTGCTTTCAGTAAAGTTTTGGACAACACTTGTAAATTGCGATTCTATCAAAGTATTGTGTTTTTGCTCCAAACAAAGTAAAATAAATATTTACCCATAGAACTATGAATGTAAGATATATGACTTAAAACTAGAAGTTTTTTGAAACTCAATATAATTATTGTATATGCAACAATAAATTTATGGATGTCCATTGAGGCCATATTTTTAGGTTTTACCATAAATTCGTTTGCTAATATACAATTATAGTATTCATAATATATTACATAATGGTACCCAATGGCGACGCAAGTGAGGGGTAGCTGTCCTCTTAAAATTGATAAACAATAAAAATGCTCTTAGTTATTTAGTATGTTAGGTAAAATATGTACCTTGCACCTCTGCACCTAAAGAAAATTCGTTCCGCCCTACTGATGGTACCATATCATAATCGGCACTAGTGAATCAAAGTCAAAAAGAGGTTTAAAACACTTTTCCCATAGATTACTATTATATATATAAAGATACTTTAAGGAACCAACGCAAAACATTAGCAATAATTAATTGGGGTGCTATAACTGCGAATGGGCGTGCTGGTCTGCATTTTGTTTCTCACAGCAAAACAGTCACAGCCAAGACCTACCGCAAAATAATTCAGGAGAAAGTTCCCAAGTTTATGCAACTTCACAGAACATCTGTACTACAACAAGATGGTGCTGATTGCTACAGCACCAAAGTTGTGAAACAGTGGATTGCATCACAAGACTTTCAGGTGCTTGAAAACTCCCCCAGACCTCAACTTCATAGAAAATTGCTGGCATCACATCAAAAACTGTCTGAGGAAGCGCCAATGCACATCACTCGACGATCTGAAAATTCAAATTAAAGTGGAATAGTGCACAGAGATTAGTGATGATTATTGTAGAAACCTAGTCGAGTCAATGTCAAATCATATTGCTGTGCGTTTGGCCAATATTGTCAGGCATACAAATACTAGTGAGTTTTTCTGAATTAGCTAATTACTTTCTACATGGTGTTATCATATTGTTTCTACATTGTGTTATTATTTTGCTTCTGCATTGCGTTTTTTAGTGTAAACTACAAAAATTTCTAAATTTGGAAAGTGTTCCCAAACTTTTGGCCAGTACTGTATATGTTATTCATAATAAAAAAATTATATTTCGAAAATCAATTGCTTAAAGTCCGTTAAAAACAATGTATATTGATATGCTTTGTTTAAATATCCAATTTTTCTAAAAATCTGCCTAAAATTTCAATTGTATTATTCTTATAAACACAATTTTTTTTACCTGTGTACATAAGTACTATATTTTCATAATAAAAAAATTATATTTCGAAAATCAATTGCTTAAAGTCCGTTAAAAACAATGTATATTGATATGCTTTGTTTAAATATCCAGTTTTTCTAAAAATCTGCCTAAAATTTCAATTGTATTATTCTTATAAACACAATTTTTTTTTACCTGTGTACATAAGTACTATATTTTCATAATAAAAAAATTATATTTCGAAAATCAATTGCTTAAAGTCCGTTAAAAACAATGTATATTGATATGCTTTGTTTAAATATCCAATTTTTCTAAAAATCTGCCTAAAATTTCAATTGTATTATTCTTATAAACACAATTTTTTTTTACCTGTGTACATAAGTACTATATTTTCATAATAAAAAAATTATATTTCGAAAATCAATTGCTTAAAGTCCGTTAAAAACAATGTATATTGATATGCTTTGTTTAAATATCCAATTTTTCTAAAAATCTGCCTAAAATTTCAATTGTATTATTCTTATAAACACAATTTTTTTTTACCTGTGTACATAAGTACTATATTTTCATAATAAAAAAATTATATTTCGAAAATCAATTGCTTAAAGTCCGTTAAAAACAATGTATATTGATATGCTTTGTTTAAATATCCAATTTTTCTAAAAATCTGCCTAAAATTTCAATTGTATTATTCTTATAAACACAATTTTTTTTTACCTGTGTACATAAGTACTATATTTTCATAATAAAAAAATTATATTTCGAAAATCAATTGCTTAAAGTCCGTTAAAAACAATGTATATTGATATGCTTTGTTTAAATATCCAATTTTTCTAAAAATCTGCCTAAAATTTCAATTGTATTATTCTTATAAACACAATTTTTTTTTACCTGTGTACATAAGTACTATATTTTCATAATAAAAAAATTATATTTCGAAAATCAATTGCATAAAGTCCGTTAAAAACAATGTATATTGATATGCTTTGTTTAAATATCCAGTTTTTCTAAAAATCTGCCTAAAATTTCAATTGTATTATTTTTATAAACACAAATTTTTGTTTACCTGTGTACATAAGTACTATATTTTCATCAATTAATGCAATTATCAGAATATGACTGTGAAGCGAAACTTTTTAAATTGGATGAAGACTATGAGTTTTATGTAGCTTAGTGCAATACTTTGTGAAATAAGTTACAATTTCTGCCATACATTTACATGTAGATAGTGTTACACGAAATGCAAGGATACGGAATCCTTATATAGAAAATTGATATAAATCAATTAGAAATTTCAATAAAATGGTTTTATGGATTATGATCCTCGAACAACAGAGGCCGTAGTATATTAGTCCGTGTACGTACACCTTTGTCCGTGTCCAGTAAGGACCCTACCCCAGATAATCGCTGTGATGTTCATTATGTAAAATATTGTTAATGATTGTAAAATGTACGTAAAATGGATGTGGTAATTGATTTAAAGTGATTTATACTATTTGGCAAAATATATATCAAATTGCAAGACGCAGTTAAAATTCACCATTTTGTGTAATATAAAATTGTACTAATGTCGCAAGCAATTCATTAGTTTGCATAAAGAATTTTAAAATATTCAGAAACCAATTTTAAAATCCACCAAATTTTTGTTGTCTTTTGCTCACTTTTAGAATTTTTTACCTTTCAAAATATTGTTTTTTGTATAAAACGTTTTATAAAATAAATATTACAATAGCTATGTCATAATGACATTAAAGTTGACAAGTTTCTTGCAACCTACTATGAGTTCTATATATGTATCAGACTTGTCAGTGAGCCGAGCTTCTAACGAGCCGAGCCGAGCTTGAGCAGAGTATTGGATATACAATGAGCCCAAAACGAGCCGTTTTTAAGCAAGCCAAATTTATAGTGTTGCTTGTTAATTTGATTATGCAGATTTTTCTTATTTTTTCATTCAATATTCCTTACTTATAATCGTATTTTACAAAAATATTTATTAAATAATAGGAAGAGCAATTGAAAAAATTGAGAGCACAATATTTTTAAAGAAAATACCGAGCTGAAATGAGCCTCACTGAAAGATTTTCTGTGGCGAGCCGAGCTGAGCCGAGCTTGAGCAGAGTATTGGATATACAAAGAGCCCAAAACGAGCCGTTTTTAAGCAAACCAAATTTATAGTGTTGCTTGTTAATTTGATTATGCAGATTTTTCTTATTTTTTCATTCAATATTCCTTACTTATAATCGTATTTTACAAAAATATTTATTAAATAATAGGAAGAGCAATTGAAAAAATTGAGAGCACAATATTTTTAAAGAAAATACCGAGCTGAAATGAGCCTCACTGAAAGATTTTCTGTGGCGAGCCGAGCTGAGCCGAGCTTGAGCAGAGTATTGGATATACAAAGAGCCCAAAACGAGCCGTTTTTAAGCAAACCAAATTTATAGTGTTGCTTGTTAATTTGATTATGCAGATTTTTCTTATTTTTTCATTCAATATTCCTTACTTATAATCGTATTTTACAAAAATATTTATTAAATAATAGGAAGAGCAATTGAAAAAATTGAGAGCACAATATTTTTAAAGAAAATACCGAGCTGAAATGAGCCTCACTGAAAGATTTTCTGTGGCGAGCCGAGCTGAGCCGAGCTTGAGCAGAGTATTGGATATACAAAGAGCCCAAAACGAGCCGTTTTTAAGCAAACCAAATTTATAGTGTTGCTTGTTAATTTGATTATGCAGATTTTTCTTATTTTTTCATTCAATATTCCTTACTTATAATCGTATTTTACAAAAATATTTATTAAATAATAGGAAGAGCAATTGAAAAAATTGAGAGCACAATATTTTTAAAGAAAATACCGAGCTGAAATGAGCCTCACTGAAAGATTTTCTGTGGCGAGCCGAGCTGAGCCGAGCTTGAGCAGAGTATTGGATATACAACGAGCCGTTTTTAAGCAAGCTAAATTTATAATGCTACTTGTTAATTTGATTATGCAGATTTTTCTTATTTTTTCATTCAATATTCCTTACTTATAATCGTATTTTAGAAATGTTTATTAAACAATAGGAAGAGCAATTGAAAAAATTCTGAGAGCACAATATTTTTAAAAAAATACCGAGCTGAAACGAGCCTCATTAAAAGATTTTCTGTGGCGAGCCGAGCCGAACTTACTCAAAATTTAAATGAGCCGAGCTTAGAAATTACTGCTCGTTGACAAATCTGATGTGTATCCATAATATGGTACATAATGGCATGATTCCATACGAAAAACGGCACTTCTGTTTCCAAATTCTCATTGACTTGCTAAATTTTCTAGTTCCCCATGAAGCTAGCACAAAATACAGAAAGTTTGTTAACATTATTAAATTTAAGCATAAGTACCTCTTGATAATTAAAGTTGATTAAAATTTATGTTATAACGCTCCACACACATTTTATGGCTACGACAGTGCGATAGATAAGTACCATGTTACATTTAAAACGCATTTATATCAATTTGGAGGTTTGCATTAACGGTGTCTGTTTTATGCATTGATGATTTAATATTATAATATTTAGTTACTCTTGTATCTTATTGACAAACCAACCTTCCAAAGCTGAAAAGAACGAAATTTTACTAAATTACTACATTTTTTGAATATTTCAAAATTAATCTAATATTGCTGCCTGTAAACCAGTGGCGTGCAGAGCACATATTAATGGGGGAAGCGGAATATGATATAATTATAAAATGTATATGTTTGTATTGCATATGTTGCATATAACTTTAATTTCGCAAGCATATAAATCATTATCTAAAAAATTTACCAGATAATATAAATACAACATTTTATTTCCAGAAACAATTAGCAATGCTCACAATGTAATTGACGTTATGTCGCTCAATTATTTTGAAGATCATATTAGTAGTGTGAAAAATTTATAAGCAAAATCTTGACAAAATGACGAATTGAATCAGTGTATTACAGTTTATTACAGATGGTCAGTTTGAAAGGTTTTGAAACTGATCAATATAACTTAGCCAAATACAAAAATTTACATTTGAATTTACTAAATTGACTGCATTTACTTCAACATTTATTTATTTCTATTTTAATGATATTTCTAGACATCCATTTTTGTAGTTTACGTGAAATTTTCTTGTGATTGTTAAGTAAAAAATCAAATTTTGAAAGTCACGCTAAATTGCAGTTCTAGTTTAAAATTTCAATCACCATTGCGCCTCGACAATATAAATCATTGAAGGTAAGATTCCGCGGTCCTCGCGTAGTATTTTCGAATTTTGATTGGTTGGAGATTTAGTCAATTACGTTAACAAAGTGTGATAAAGGAAGCGGCAGACAGTGGCGCGGACTGTTTTCAGTTGTAATTGAGAAACATTGATTTTTATCGATACCAATTATCACAATTAAGGTAGAGTCGAGCAAATATTGCGACGCAAATTTAAGTAATAGTATATTGATTATTATTGCTGTTCATAATATTAAATCAATTATTACAAAACTCATAGTTCAATTGTTCAACAAGAAAAACCTACCCAAAATACAGTATTTTACATTATTTAAATGACAAAAATGAACGGTAATTAGTTTAATGTTTAGGATTTAAGAAAAAAAGCAAACTTTTCAAAGAATTGGAAACTTATAAATATGTTGTGTAAACATAAATATTTTTTTTTCATTTGTTCAAATAAATTTCAATGGGCAAGCGGCGCTTACCTTGCTTACCCTGAATGCACGCCTCTGCTGTAAACCGAATAGGTTCACTTCCCTATGGAAAGCACTTGGTATTATTCTACAGACCATCGATTTCACCATTTGATTAACATGACTTGATTTGTTGTTGGAACGTTTATTGAATCTTGAACTACCTGCAAATTTTTAGCTATTTGATACAAGACTATCTAGTGAACCGTATGCTCTATAATATGAATCATATCGGGGGAAATGTACATTTCATTCTCGAATAATTATCACATAACCAATTGAGCTAATTTTTATTATTTTTATGTTCAGGCAACATTAGTCAGTGATTTCAGTGATTACGACAGGGGTTTTTTTGAAAAAAATGTTGCAACAAACGTAACCAGAGTATAATTACAATGTGAAATAGAAAACCTATACAATGTAATAAATCACAGCTAACTATTTTAATTATTATATATCACTCTATATTCTTATAAAATATTAAAAATTTTTATATTGGTGTATTCTTAACACAAAATAATGAATTTTACTCATTGCATTATGTAATGTTAAATAATAACAATTAGTAACTAGAACTACTTATACCCCTAACCACCACATTGCTTACATTTGCAATGGCGTGTTTTTAATATCGTTGTTAATAAATATTTAGCAAGAACAATGCGTAAACTTAAAATAGCTTATAGAGAAATGAAATTTTCAATGAATGCAATAGAGACCTTTGTGACAATAGGTGGCGTTGTTATTTCGTGTTTTGAAAAACATCAAGCGTAAATATCATATTTACGAGCAATTTTGTACTAAATTAGCTAAATTTTTCTATATTTTACACTATTTTTTTAAGAAAACGCTATGGTAATAGTCGTATTAAAATGTATTACATTTCTTTATAATCATAATAATTTCAAACACGACACTGTTATGATTTAATACGAATGATACTAAGTTATTATGTTTTTATCTTATTGATATCATTCGTACTAAGAAAAGCATTTTCTTATTACCTGGATATCATCATCTAACTAGTCGTGGCTGCATGAAACTGAAAACTTTCCGGCAATGTTTTTTGTAAATGATAATCAATTTTGGAGGCCTGATATCGCGATAAAGAATGCTGTGAAAATTGAAGTCGTCGGCAATGAAGAAATAATAATCTGGAATCATGGTCTTCTTTTTAGCATGAAAACAATTACTCTAACGACCAATTGTCAATTTGACTTGTCAAAATTTCCATTCGACTCACAAAACTGTGCTATAAGAATTGGAAATGTGTTTACTTTACTTCCTCAAAATAGCTATGGTATAAGGCTTATTTTCGACAATATATTTGCAATTGATATGATTGAAAACTCAGAATGGAAAATTTTGGAAACTACTATTTCTTACATATGCTCAACCGGTGAGGATATTTATTTATGCTCGGAAGAAGATGTGGCAAGCAAAAACGATTCATATAAGAAACATATTCAATTCAATATCCATATTAAGCGTGATCCTATGTTTTACATTTATACCTTCATTGCACCTTTTTTAATAATAAGCTCATTAACGCCCTTTGTTTTCTTAATTCCTCCTGAAGCTGGTGAAAGAACTTCACTCTCAATCACCATAAATCTGTCATACATGGTGAATTTTTTGTTAATGGTTTCAATTTTTCCAGCGAGTTCATTAACTTATCCAAAGCTAGGGTTTAATTTCCTCTATGCTGCACTAGTTTCTGCAATATCTACAATTGTAAATACATTGATACTAGCTATGTATTTCTATGATCATAAAGATGCTCCACATCATGTAATTAGAAAGTATGTATGCAATGGCTTATCATATTGGATTTTAGCAAGAAGTAAAAGTACAGATTTTAATCAACTAACTCCATTAAGTGAATGGCGTATTCTGTGTCTAACCATCGACAGAGTAATTTTCGTATGCTTACTTGGATATATTTTGTGTTTATTTGCCTCAACCCTGAATCTACTTTAGAATGTATACATTTTGCTTGTACCTCTAATATCTTAACCTTTTTATTGATATGTTTTTCTAATACTTATAAAATTAGATCAAAAATTAATGTGAAGGTTTTCAGCATGTTTTATTTTTATTAACATATTTTCCATGTTTTGTTATATTGTAAAAGTGAATTTTCATTTATTAATTAATCCCACTAGTCGCTACCAATTAATTGGTTAACTAAGTGAAAGATTTAGAGATTATTTTTTAGACATTTTAGGTTTGAACAAAGGCTCAAGACTGGTACCTGTTTTATTGGTTTGTTTTGGCTTGTTCTTTTAAGCAAATGCAATGATTTTCATTTTATTAAATAAAGCATTCAGTTGTTTGTTGTATTTTCTCAAAATACATCTTGATAAACAACAATTTTCACATTTTAACTTCGTTTATATATATATATATATATATATA
>CABFPE010000279.1:986552-997778 GCA_900660155.1 Hofstenia miamia | reverse complement strand
TATATATATATAGGTATAGGGATAATGCAAAATTAACCATTACATTTCAAATTTTTATTATTAATTTTAACAAACACAAAAAGCAGCATCTGCCTGTAATTGTAATTTTTATTTTTCGTTTACGATTTTCATCATAATTTTTAGATTCCCATATCGATATTGACATATCTATTTCAAATATTACCAGAATCAAAACTGCTAACGGTAAAAGATCGTTATCATTTCCTTTTCCGTTTTTATTTATGGTTCTAGTAATCCTAGATCTATAACTAAATCTGAATCACTTGTAATAGTCCACAGATACATTTGCGTAAGCGTAACTCCATATCCATATGAATGTTACAGATTCAGCTTCATTTTCATTATGCTATATTTCACTATAGATTCGTATTAGTTTTGATTTCGATGTATTTAAATTAAGCTTATTTTCTAGCATCCAATCATGAACCATGCTATTAGCAGGATGAACACCCTGCAAGTCCAAACATACACATACAATAGCATTGGGTTTAAAATCGATCCCTAAGGAACTTTTCTTTAAGTACTATATAAGTCACTTCTTAGATAACACATTTAACTTGGAAGTGTCTATTACCTAAACAGTTCATAATCTATCTTATAGTTTGGAGAGCTTAGTGCAATTAATTTAGTAACTAGACGATCATGTGGTATGGTGTTGAATGCCCTACTAAAATCGAATGTTTGCAGCAAGACAGCAGATGTATCCAACTGGCCTAGGAGTTTAGTAAGTTTTTTCCAGCAATGCCAAAAGAGCAAAACTCGGGTAACATTTTCCTTCATAAGCATATTGACTATTATCAAGACTATGGTAGGGTTTCTTTTGGGCATTATTTACTACTGTGTATTCCAAGAATTTACCGGAACGTTTATTGAATCTTGAACTACCTGCAAATTTTTAGTTATTTGATACAAGACTATCTAGTGAACCGTATGCTCTATAATATGAATCATATCGGGGGAAATGTACATTTCATTCTCGAATAATTATCACATAACCAATTGAGCTAATTTTTATTATTTTTATGTTTAGGTAATATTAATCAATTATTTTATTACTGAGATATTGTGAGAGATTAAAATCTACTTTATAGAAGACTTTATTAAAATTTGTAGAGGTGTGCAAAAAAAAACAAATCAAAGCAATTTGCTAGCAAAATTAAATGTAAATCTGAAAGTATTTAATATATTCAAATCACCACTGCAAAATTAATAGATACAATTTATAAGAATATGAATATAATCAGAGCGTGTCTGCGTGTGAGTGTAGGTGTTCAGTTCGAAACAAAGGTATAAGCGGGTCGTAATGTTTTGGTCCATCCCAGCCCGCAAGCAACGTTATTTTTCAAAAATTGATCCAACCTACAATCCATTTAGAGTTTCAAAAATCTACTCCGCCCACAATACACATTTTTTTGCTTTGGTTTAAATTCGATCCAAACATTTAGTCTAACAAACAATATGTTATCAAACACTGTAATAGAGGACTAGATGAAATTATATGAAGATCAACAAAATGAATACAAGTTTGAGAGCCTTGAATAGAAAGCAGAATCAAAGATATAAGGCAAACTGACATTATATACTGTTTTGCAGGACTAGCTAAAAATTGAGCAGTCACATTTCATCTATTTTTGGGCCTACCTGAATTTTCTTTGGCTATGTTCAACCCTCTGCCCATATTTACAGAGTCAACACTGACAGCTTCAACTCTCGATAATGCATGTATGCTTAGATTGCAGGATGTGTGATAGTCTCTCCAAACATACATTTTTTTATTGCAAATAAATAAGTTTTTTTTCTATTGGCGTTTCATAATCTAAATTATTTCACGCATTAATTGATACCTGAGGCAAAATATTGTAAATTTTTATATAAAGTTTAATATAGTCGTTAGGAAATGAGGATATGTTAGACGAAATTTGAATTTAAAAAATGGATATGCATATGTAGGTGATTTGGTATTTGTATATACTTTATGTTTACTATGGTACACATGTAAACTTCCATTGATTGGGTCGGGTTGCGACTTATTTTTATAATAAGCAGGTTCAAGAACACTATTAAGATATACAGAACTGAAAATTAGTAAATAAATGTATAAGCTTTTATTTAAAAACAGATACCCATACATTTAAGATTTAAACACCCTAAATAGCATGTAAGGAAATATGTAAAGCTCCAACTCATAGTGAGTATGTGTTACTGATGGACGTCTCAATCTTAATTAATTAATGGCTTAATTTGTTCTTTTAGGAATGATGTTATTTAATACATGATCTTCTCCAATTTGATTTATTTTATTAAAAAGTTATTTATCAGACTTTCTTATTAAAGTTCTTATAAAGTATATTTTTCTATTATTTTCAGTCTAACTGCTTTTTTTGGACTTCATCTAACCAATCTAGCAAATATTCTGAAACTCCACAACAGGCAGAACAACAATATGTTAACTTTGAAACAACCAGGGACTTATAAAAGATTTGGAGTTCTTTTTCTTTAATGCCTAATGTTTTAAATTTTAAGATGACAAAGAGCTTTTGGGTTTCTTTCTTTACCTCTTCATGAATACAATTTGCAAAATTTTGCATCCAATATAATACCCAGGATTTTAATATTATTTACTTTTTTTGTATTAAGTTCTGGAACATTGAGTTTTCAAAATAAATTATCATTTCTGCACTTCTTGATGTATTTACTTGTAAGTTCTTTTTATTGAAACATTTCTCTACTTTTCAGAATGATGGTTGCCAAGTTGTGTTTATCACAAGAGCCAGAAATTAAAAGAGAATGAATGTAAATGCTGATATGGAACAGGAAATTTCAGTGTAAATATCATTTACAGAACTATTGAAACAAATTGGCCCACTAATTATACCTTGAGGAACTTCAGTAGTGAATAATCTAGATCATGTATCACCAAAACTTGTAAAATGAGACCTGTCTTGAACAAAATTTATGTAACAAATAAGAATATAAACATTTAATTGAGGATTGAAATTTTTATGTCCATCAATAATTGCAATATTTTCACACTATTAAAAGTTTTTAAAATATCTAAAGTGTTCTTTATATTTCCAAATATCATTTATTATTTTAATTAGAGCACATTGTGTTGAAATTTTGCTCCTCAATACAAATTTGGCAAAAACTAATTGATTTCTGCTATGATCTATTGAAAATTTTGTCATAAATTAATTGTTCAAAAATTTCAGAGTTGATTATTTCTTATTGACCTTAGTTACTAAATTAATATTGCTCCACCACTTATTACTACCAATCTTGTTCAAACAGAAATGAATATCTTTTATCAGTTCTTTGATTTTCTTATCTATTCAATTTACTTCATTATTCCTAAGTCTTCTCTTCAATTTATTTTTCTTTTTCAATAGCAATTTTATAACAGCTGTTACAAATGGAAGTTCTGTGCTTCTCAACATAGCAGTTCTCACTGGACAGGAAAGCATAAACACCTGACTTAAATTCTCTATTGAGAAACCTAGAGCTCTATCTACATCATCAGAATAGAATATTCTAGAAATTTGAAATGTGAAGTATTCTCACAAAATATTTGTCTATATTTCTCTCACTTATCTCTAAGTGTCACAGTTGTTTTATCTTTTTTGGTATGGGAATGGTACATATTACTGCTTTATGGTAATTCTTAATGTTGCATTAATTGTCACAATATCAAAGCTTAAATTATTGTCAAAAACAAGTACTTTATTAAGAATTTTTTTAGCATAATCAATTGAAAAATAAAAAAAGAAAAGAAAAAGCAACCAAGATAGAATATTAATTAAAGATAAAACTCATTTATATCATTTTTGTATTTTTAAAGAATTAGTATCAAGTCATGTCATTTGAAAAATTGTTAACCAAGCAGACATTTTCACACAGAAATTATCTATGTGGACTGCAGAAACAAAGCAGTGACAGATACTTGTTTAGGTTACAAATATGTCTGCAGTATTTTATATAAATATGTAAAACATGAAACATTTAGTTGATGGAGTATAAACTCCTTAGAAGTTCATTTATATTTATTTGGTTTACTTAATTGTTAAATAATGTGCAGCTAAGCATTCAATGCATGTAGTTATCAAAAGGCTGTTGCAAGGGAAATTAATTTGGTGCCTTGATCTTAACATGCATCTAAGTTAAGTGTATGCATAGTGATTTTTACAGCATGCTTAGCTGGCTACCAATCTTGCATTTCTACATGTAGTAATAAATTTGGGGTAAAACATATGTTAAATTACCAATTATCTCATTCAATTTTAAATGTTATTAATAAAGATGAAAAGAATTTTTTGTGGTCAATTATTTCAGCTGAGAACCCTAGTTCTAAGAATCAAAATAAAACATGTGCTTATGAGAAATACTTGAATAAATACAATTTGAATGGAATGACATTTCCAATAACAATAATATGAAGTTAAAAAATTTTTATTAATCAAACTGGAGTAAAAGTTAGTATTTGTGAATTACAGATTTGGGGAACTTTCTTAAACTACAATGTATTACCTATTTATTATTTTGATGAAAATGCAATTGGTTTGGGTATACATGAAACTCAATTTGTTTTAATAAAGAACTTGAAATGTGTATTATACAAAGACTTAACTAATTTTAACCCTATCTTGGACCAAACATTTTTTTCAATTTTAAACCCTAACGGAACTCCAACAGCACAGGGTGAAAAACTTGGCAGGACTATAGTTTGCATATAACTGAATAACAAGAGAACAAAAAAATATATTCAGTTTCTCTGACGTCATAATAAGCGCTAATGTCAGCAAATTGTTTGAAATGCCACAACATTTGAATAACAATTTGGTTTTCACAATGGTTTTGGCACATTGTGTGCAGCACAAAAAATGCAATTTTATTTATATCAGAGCAAATAAAATCAAATTTAGCCCTAAATAAATGTAGCTGTGTTTCCCTTTTTCTTTTAAGTAAAACTTTTAACTTGATCAATTTTGACACAGTAAAAGACAAACAAATGTATTTAATTTTGATGAATAAAAGATTTCCTTAAAAATCGACAACAATGATTTATACTTAATTGCAATCAAAATATGTTATTAATCAACAAGTCGTTTCACAGGGCGGGACAGTTCTTGGTCCCATTCTATGTTAATGATATAACTAAACAGTAAAATTTATCATTATGCAGATGATACCTGTCTTATAAGTACTGATATAAATGCCCTTAATGCAACTAAGGATCTCCAAAATGCCATCAAAAATTTCACAAATTTTTTCTAAAATAATCAATTAAAAATTAATAATGAAAAAATACAATTTATAACATATTCTCCTAACATATACAGAAATTTCATAAAAAACATATAACTTAATATAAATTAGGTACCAATAAAGCAAAGGAGAGTCTTTTAACTATTTAGGTGTTCAAATTGACAATGATTTAAGTTTCAAACAATTCTTAATGACTAAAATTTGAAAATATGCTTCTGCAGTTAGGTATCTTTATCATCTTCAAAATATTTCAAATACATACAAACTATTTAGTTCAAAATCAGTCCTTAATAAATCAGTTGTTTCATAACATAAATTTTTTAAGGATATAAATGTTTCTTCTTTTACTAAATTGTGTACAGACAATTCAGCAAATTTACTAATTTAAATGTAAACATTGCTTACATCTTTATATGTTTTATGAACTACAACAAATATTATTGATTTTGGAAGACATGTTTCCTTAGTTAATTAAACATTCAAGTTGCTAGATGAAATCTCATTTGTTTTAAAAACAATTTTGCTTCTAAAATGTTCAAAAGTATTAATTATGGACTAGTACACAATAAAGTTTCTGGGCACAGTGTTCTTTCCTTATTTACAAATAGAAAGTCATAGTTAGACAAACTTTTAAACAGGTCTAGATTAAAAAAATTATCTTTAGTAATTGAATTCCTATCATGATCATCTACAGGAGTGTATACAACCATGTGTGAAATATAGATTGCTGATATGTTATGATGCTTGCCATCAATTAAAAGATTTGCTATTTATTCTGTGTTTTTGGGGCATTTACAAGGTTATCAAAGATAACTATTTTTCTAGAACTAAGGGAAAAACGTTTCCTGTGGGGGAAATGTATTCATTAGTGTTCTTAGTAATTCTTCAGGTAATATTTCTAAGACATTATAACCTATTTTTCATTATTCCCTTTAAATTTTATATTTTTTCTTGATGAAATTTTGAGTATAACAATATAGTTTATCATATAGGAGGTCCAACAATCTTCATTATATATAATGAAAAACAAAAAATATTTTCATTTATTATTGGATAGAGATGACAACTAATTTAATCTTTAAGGTTAAAGAGAAGAAACTAGCAGGTTCTACTCCAAGTTCAAAACAATTACTTACAACAAAAAATGCGGAAGTAAAAAGACGCCATTTGTAAAGAGTAAAGTTGGTGTTAAGAAATGCAATCTTCATATGGGGATGTATGTATTCCCTGAATGCTTATTATGCAATTGGCTATCTTTCAAAACCAAAAGGAGGTTTCACCCTTTGAAATCATAATTATATGGGTCCATATAATCCTTTACAGAAACAATTGAAAAACAATATTAAACCACATAATCAATTTGATGGTATTTCTAGAGAACATGATATATGCTATACTAACACACAAGTTTCTAATGCTAAAAAAACTGCGATAAACAAATTTTGAATAATTTAAGAAATGTTAAGCCTAGAAATATATATGAAAGATTTGATAAGGCACTTGTTTCTAATGTAATAGGTACAAACATGTCTTAGGTTTATGGAGGAAAATAAGGTTTCCCAAAGTGATCTTCAAACAAACTCAAACTTAAGGTTAACAGAGTTAAACTCAGATTTAGCTAATGAACTTCGTAAACATGATAAGAGAAATTTCAGAACATGTATGATTGTAAATCATATAAATGGAATTTGGTGTGCTGATTCAGTTGATTTGAAAAAAATTAGCAGATGGCATAATGGTTTTAAATATAGGTTGATGACTGTCAACAAATTGTCAAAGTATGGATGGTTTGTTCCTCTAAAATATAAAACTGGACCTCTTGTCAGAGATGAATCACAAACCATTCTTAAGGCTAGAGATACTCTACAAAGAAATTTCTATGGGTAGATAAATTTTATAAACAACCTACTTCTCAAGGCCTCTATAACACTCCATTGTCTTAGAGTTTTGAAACCTATAGTGACAAAAAGTTTCATAAAAGAAGCATTTATTTTGAGTTTATTAGATTATGCCTGTGTTTTTGCATTTACAGGATAATCTGTATTCAAAGTTACAGTTGATTTGCAACCGAGAACAAAACAACTATCAGGGTCAACAGCAAACAAAAATATCAATATAACATCGCAGAATTTATCTTAGCATTGAGCTGCTTAAAAAAACTAGTACATGATGTGACCATCCACTACACTCCGTTTTGCCAGATAAGCTTCATTACTCAAGAAAGTTTGTGATTGAACGTCAATTCTTTTTACATAGTGATATGAATGCTATATATGAATGGACTTATTTCATGTTAATGCTTTTAATAAGCATTACCGTTACTACTACTAAAATTACTATTAAAATATTCAAAAAAGAATTACACAAATATCCGAACATACAAGAAGGAAGACTGTAGTTTTGAAAATCTTTAAACTTCAATCTTGCTATATGTTCGGATACTTTTCATCAATAAATTATTGAAATATGTATAGAGCTAAGGCATCAATCTATAAATTATTTCTCTAAAGATTTATTTTATGCTTACATCCTCACAATCTCCCAAAGCATGTTTTGGCTAAACGTAGTACCTCTGGCATCACTAACAATGCTCCATATTTTGAATGAATCTGCATTTTTTACTCCAAGCTTTTTTAGCTATATAAATATCTCTTTTCAATTTATCACTGAAGTGCTAGTAAATATCAGGATTTTTTTCTTGCTCCTTCTTCTGTTCAATTTCATTAGGTTTTGGTGTAATCCAAGGTGGTTCTTGCTTGGTAATCTCGACTATAGCTTTAGAGGTAGCATTCATTGCGATTGTCATGTTTTGACAGACGTTATAGAGACCATCTTGAAAATATAAATTTGGATGCTTTTGATAATTACTTGTGATCCAGGTTGAAATATTTGCTAACTCTCAGCTAATAGTAGGGGAGGGAATTACGAGGATGATGCTTCAAAAATAGGCAAACTAAAGTTAATTCGTTTTAAAATAATGTAAGTTCGAAGTTTTGAGTTCTTTCTCCATTGAAAATCAAAATTGCATGTGCCAGAGTTCTTTTTATTATTGCTGGTTATATCATCGTTCTTATATTACAATTTAGTCTTTTCATGGGTTTTATTCATAATGTATCCATATTTACCGAAATCACCCCCATTTCTTTTAGAAATGAACTAATTGTATTCCTGATTAACACTTATGATGAGTATTTCATGGAAAATTAATGGTAGCTTATAAAAATGGAGCTAGCACATGCATGTTTTATTTGAATCAATCGAAAATGAATTATTTTGAACTTTAGTTTGCAATTTTTTAGCAAGTCAATGATTATCGACCCAATCCTTTCCTCCTCTAACAATAGGGTACATGTGGAAGCCTACAAACCGTTGGTATGTTATCATCACAATATAGTTTTGTACATGTAGTGAATATAAATAAAAAAAACAAAATTTAAACCACTTTTTAATAAAATCTAAAAATGTTCATGCATCCAGTAAGGAAGTCCAAGCAATTGTTTTTAGCACTACGACATTGCCTTTTTACATCAATTGATTTATATTGTCAAAATACTATGTCATTTCCTCATCGCGATGTCTTCTCCTGTACAAATAAAGAAAATGGGTTGTTCAAGTACGTAGGCTTTTCATTAGTGGTGATGGACACCGTGCACCATTTCTTGCCTCAAAGTATTTTAATGTTGTGGTGCTCATGTTACCCCAAATGTATTTTTGTAGATTCTTGCATCTTCCTATGTGTCGAGGGAAGGCATAGTTTGAGTGTCAAAACATTTGCTGACATTCTCAATAATCGTTGTATATGCANACCATTTCTTGCCTCAAAGTATTTTAATGTTGTGGTGCTCATGTTACCCCAAATGTATTTTTGTAGATTCTTGCATCTTCCTATGTGTCGAGGGAAGGCATAGTTTGAGTGTCAAAACATTTGCTGACATTCTCAATAATCGTTGTATATGCACAGGTTAAAAATTCTCGAAACTTTAAGTTGATTAGACAAGAAATTTACTTAAATATTTGAGAAATTAATCAATAAAAATAAAAATTCCAAGAAAAAGTTTAAATTGTACTATTGCAATCTTAGCCTAGGTGCAAGCGTCCCATGCACGATATCTATGAGAGAAGCTTACAATATAATTGGGGAGAGAAATGCTTTAGATCAGAAATGTTAGATCTTTTTGGTGGTACCATACTTGTTAAAGATTGCAGCTGGATCAATTTGTCAAATTTAATATGTTATGTGAGCGTACGTAATATTTTTTTAATTCGCTGCGACGACACTAATTGGTTGGCTGCTCTAATGGAATTAATGTCTTGGAACATAGTTTTGAGTCAATTGAATCTTATATAGTGCTGTATAAAGGCTTTTATTTCAATAAGTTTCGTTTTTTCTTATAATTTATTATTATATAAATATGTGGCTTAGCCCTCGACATTTCACACTTGCGTGGGTTTGAGTGGACTGGGATTTGGAATTCAGACCCATTGACAACACTGATTAATATCTCTCATCCCTGAAATTTGCATACTCATGAAATATTCAATATTTTCTGTATTTTTTGATATTTTAACATTTCTTTCTATATCTTAAATTTTTTCACTAGTTTTCACAAAAAATGACAATCGTTGTGCAACACATCTAGTATTGATTGCAGAATCCAAGAATAGTTCATTTGTTAAGAATTCTAAAGAATTTAACATAATCACAAACAGTTTCAAGATTCTTTCAATTAATTGCCTAAAATTTCAATTGTATTATTCTTATAAGCACAATTTTTTTACCTGTGTACATAAGTACTATATTTTCATCAATTAATGCAATATCAGAATATGATTGTGAAGTGGAACTTTTTAAATTGAATGAAGACCATGAGTTTTATTTAGCTTAGTGCAATATTTTGTGAAATAAGTTACAATTTCTGCCATAAATTTACATGTAGATATGGTTACACGAAATGCATTTAAAATGATATATATAATCCTTATATAGAAAATTGATATAAATCAATTAGAAATTTCAATAAAATGGTTTTTTGAGTTAAGATCTTCGAACAACAGAGGCCGTACTATATAAGTCCGTGTCCGTACACCTTTGTCCGTGTCCAGTAAGGAGCCTACCCCAGATAGTCGCTGAGATGGTCATTATGTAAAATATGTTTAATTACTGTGAAATGTACGTAAAATGCATGTGGTAATTGATTAAAAGTGATTTATACTATTGGCAAAATAAATATCAAATTGCAAGATGCAGTTAAAAATTCACCAATTTGTGTAATATAAAATTGTGCTGATGTCACAAGCAATTCATTAGTTTGCATAAAGAATTTTAAAGTAGCGTTCAGACATTCAACTTTGTTCACAACTTTTTCGAATTTAATGAGGTTGTCAGCAAAAGTTGTGTGTGTGAACGCGAAAAAACTTTGTTGTGAACTTTTCAAAACAAATTCTGAGTGTTATCAAAGACGAAAGAATAATTATATAACCAGCTTATGCCGTAAATTTCTTACTTCCGGTGCGAATGCAGGGATTCCCTTTAATTACAAACTAGTGTACGCGCCCCATTTCGCGTTTTATTCACTCTTGATAATTTATTTGCTTAATTCATTAATAAGCGTGTAGTCGATTGATAAAGAAATGCAATTGATACTCTTGACATGAAGTGTGTCATTATGTGAAATAATATCTCGCAGATCACTTTTTCGCACAATTAAATTTTCAGGCCTTTAGTGTTTACTAAATTGCATTTAAAGTTATGCCTTGTTTATAATTTCCAAGAAAACACGTGTAAAATATATTAACTGTTGGCTTACTGTAGCAGCATTCATTTCGATCACAAACAAGTGACATTTAGATCTAGCATCTAGCTATATCTCATCTAGCCCTGTGTACAGAGTTGTCCATATTTATAATCCTATATAGGAATCCAATTAATATTAATATATATAT